>OU898280.1:105630762-105777438 GCA_918026665.1 Diabrotica balteata | reverse complement strand
AAAGACGGATAATACGTTGAACTAATTCTGCTTCTTGGGCATTTGTAAGTATAGTCTTTCGCCCTAGACAAGACTTTACTTGTTTTCCCTCTTCTGAATATCGTCGAAGTGTCCGCCTTGGGATGTGATATGTACGACTAGTTGTGTTAACTGCGGTCCCGTTTTCCACCGCTCTTAAAGCTGCTGACAAATTTTCTTCCGTCCAGTTGCCTCGTAGGCCCCTGCGCTGATACTGGGGCATTTTTTAATTCTGCAATAAAATAAATAATATCAATACAGCAAACAAAGTATCCATTGTAGAGTAATATGGCTACGTCAGATAAATATGGCCATGGCCATACAACCCTACTTTTCACCTGGCCATATTACTCAACACTGTATTTTGATATTTTGTCTAAGAAAAAATGTATTAAATCAAAATTTATACAATAAAATAAGAACATGTACATGATTTTGAAGGTATACGAAACATGTAAGTACAATTAATATATTAAAAACTTACTGTTAGATTCAGTTAAGATTTTTTTAAAAATTACGAAATTAATAACCAGCTTCTTCTATGACGAGTTTTCACAACAATGGTGTATGGTTCTGACGTATAGAGAATGTGGCACCATCTGCTTAACAATTTCGGCACTAAATGTATATTACCTACTATGCTAATATCAAGAGTTCTACCGTTTAAACATAAAAATAGTAAGAAATTGTTGGATGGCCATATTACTGTACATGGCCATATTACCTACACCTACCTTATATAGTAAACACAATGTTTAAGCATTATCCGCGGAGATTATCAACATGGTCTTCGCCTGGAGGACGATACAAGAACCAAATAGATTATATTCTTGTCACTAAACGATGGAGCTAGACTGTGGTTTCGACCAAAAAATGTTACAAGCAGAATTTCGCGTTAAGTTACACAGTAAAACAATCACAAATAAAAGACAAAAATTGATTCCAAAACACCCGGAAAAGTTTAGAGAAGCATTAGCAGAAGCTGACCTACCAGTGACTACTGGAGACCCTGACAAAACGTGGGAATACACACAAGGAAGTGATCACTGAAGCCATCAACAATACTAATCCCAAACACAAAACAGCTAGGAAAAAATTGGATGACTGAAGAGATTCTCAATCTTGTAGAAGAAAGACGAAAACTTAGAAACAGCACGTCAAATTCAAATTAAAAAAGATTAAAGAGACGCAACATAAATACAACGATAAAACACTTGTGCAGAAGAGAAAAAAAAAAATTATAGTAAAAACATATATGTACAATTAGAGGACATGCAGACCGCCAAGAATCTAAAGAACTTTTCTCAAAAGTCAAGTATCTAGCGAGATAATTCAAACCGCAAACACAGATTATCAAGATAATAGTGGAAATAACATAACAAACCCAGACGGTATCGCAGAGGTGTGGAAACAATATTGCGAAATACTATTATCTAACAACGACCAAGACAATAATACAGAGAAAAGAAGTTATGAAAAAGAACCTCAAATATTGAAATCAGAAATTGAGGCGGCAATTAAAAAGCTAAAATCCAGAAAAGCAGAAGGAGAAGATGGAATAAAAGCTGAAACACTCAAAGAAATGAGATAATTAAGGCCGGAAGTCATGCTTAGAATTTGCAATGAGATTTGGAATACCGGAAAGTGGCCAATGACTGGGGTAAACTCACGTTTATTCCCATATATAAAAAAGGTTTACCGACAGATTGCAGTAATTACCGCACAGTAGCATTGATATCACCCGCGAGCAAAGTACTTCTAACCATCATCAATGAAAGACTAAAATCAATTTCTCTTACCACAAATTCCGCAAGAACAATGCGGATTCGTCCAGGTAGAGAATAAGAGAACATATTCTTAAGGCTGTTTTTATCGGTACACCCAAAACCTAGAGACAGTGTTTTCTTCTTATTTTCTCAATTGTCTCAAACTGTGTATTATTCTCAAATGTCTCGAAATTTGGACAAGTTGTTCAAATTTATGTTGCCTTTAAACTGATGGTTTTACTTTGTTTATTTTTTTGAAAGTTCTTTTGAAATATTGGATTATACTGTTTAACGTTTCTATTATAACCAAACTTTTTACGGCCCATCACTTGAAAGAGTTTTTTTTTTTCTGTAATCGTTGATTTTTTTTCCACCTTTCTGTGTCCAGTAATAATCGAGGAAAGCGTGTTCAAACTTTGAAGAAAATTACTAAAAAATACTGAAATCTAATAGTGAAACGTATTACTCATCATGGCACTTTGTCACCGACCCAAATTCATCGTTATCGCTTTCGTGACGTCAAATCTCATGAACGTACGGTAAGTTAGTTCGCTTGAATCATTATCCATTTTCAGTTATTCATTCTTATATTTTCTTCATCAACTTGTTTAGTGTTTACAGTTTACAGTATTCTTAGTTATTTGAAAACATTGAAAATTCTTTAGTTTAGGGATATGTTTAAGTAATATATTATTAGTTTAGTGGTATAAGTTACAAGTTCTTTAGTTTACGCGTATTTTTAAGCATAAATATAAAAATATTTTTGTTTAATTTTTACTAGGCTAATATCAGTTCTCTAACAAATAAATAACTTCTTGAGATCATTTTCAAGCTTTAACTGCAAAAATTGTTTATTTTTTTGTGACAACAAATTGTATTTTTTTTTGATAATAATATTTTTATGTTATTTTAAATTTATTATAAATAAACACATGATGTTTTTCTTTTTTCTAGTCACGTACACAAATTTTTATTCAATACTATATTTAGCTAAGACATAAATTAACATCTACGATAATCAATCAAAAAAGGTATCCCGACAAAAGATTTAAATGGAGAATAATACATTTGTTATCATTAAACTACCGTCGGCCGGGGTCTGTGTAAACAGCTATATTCGTCGGCTTGGCCTAAGCAGTGTAGAAAAGTAAGTGATACACCCATTTCAAATCGCAGTGTGTTTTGACTGCTAAAACAGCCTTAATATTTGTCAAATTATCGAAAAATCTCGAGAGTTTAACATAGAAACAAATTTATGCTTTGTTGACTACTCCAAAGCCTTCAATACCGTATAATGGAATAAAATGTTTCACTACTTAGAGAAATGGGTACTGTAGAATATCTAATCTATTTATTACAAAAACTATATGTAAATAATACTGCTTTTAACTGTAAGAATATTGTGGTTTCGAAAAATTCAAATTAAAATCTGGAGTTCGACAGGGATGCATAATGTCCCTATTCTATTCAATGTATATTGTGAATATACAATGCATTAAGTTTTTGAGGAATGGCAAGGTGAAGCAACGATTGAAGGAAGAAAAAATCAAAAACCTACGTTGTGCAGATGACACTGATATATTGGCGTCATCACCAGAAGAACTGGAACAAATTATGAATAGGCCAGGGACAATGGGTACAGAATACGGTTTGAAAATAAATATGCGGAAGAAAGTGATGATCATCGATAGAATCAGAAACAGCCAAGAATCATGGCAGGTTGCGAAGTGATCAGGCAATTTAATTACTTAGGCTCCGTTATTACTAACAGTGGAGGATGTGAAGACGAGATCTGTCGACGCATGACAATGGCCAGGAAGAACACTAACATCACAAAAAAAACACAAAATAATGCCTTATTCAAGCATTGATATTTCCTATCGCCACCTATGCTTTAGAAACTGGACAATAAAAAAAAAGCCGATTCAAAGCGTATAATGGCACTTGAAATGTGGGTCTACCTAAAATATTGCGCATACCATGAACCACCCATTGCAGAAATAACTTAATTCTAGCAGAACTTAACATAAAAACTAGACTCATCACAACTATCAACCAAAATAAATATACTGAGATATTTTGGACATATAACTAGAAGAACAGAAGGCATGGAGCGAATGATAGTTGAGGTAACGTAGCGGGTAAAAGATCCAGAGGAAAATCTCCAATACGATGGTCGGACCAAATAAAGTAGATGACTGGTTACTTATTCTCCGAAGGAAAACAACACGCACAGGAGAGAGATAATTGGACAAAAATAGTTAAACAAATTACATGACGCAACTACATTTACATTTACCCAATTTTTGTTTAAGGAATATTTTCTTTCGTATTGTTATCTTTCTGACCACCTCTGGTCTCATTTTATTTATTGTGAGTGTTATCTTGCTCTGTTTTTTATTTAATTAATGGCTTTGGATAACTTGATCCATTCATTCACGATAATGTATTTGACTACTTGAAATTGTTAATGATATATTGACCTATTGCATTTGTTGACACAATAGTACTTCGCCTAGAGGTAAATTAAAAATATAATGTAAACATCAGTATCACAAGAACCAGTAGGTTGACAAGAAAAAATACTTTCCTTCGTTACATTCAAGGTCCTAACCAACTTAAAGTAAATATTTAGTACCAACGAGGGATCAAATACTATAGAGTTACTTTTCACGCTAATGTGACTTTCATAGCGTCTTTATTACAACACAAGGCAGGCAACGGCTAGGAGGTAAATATGTAACATAAGGATAGACAGAGGGAACAAAGTCAGATTTATACATTCAAATTACACATTCCACTGATTGTCTAATATTGTCTGATTTGACAATATCAAAAAATTAAACTCACTATATCAGACCTGTTGTAAATCTGTTCTTAATACTGATCCAAAAGGATAAAAAATTTATCTACACAACTATCTTGATGATATTCTAGGTTTCTTGGCATTAGGAAATAAATTTAGCATCGAACCAAAGTTAGGAAAAGATTTTCAAGTAAAAACACTTTTAGCAGACTTAGAATACATAATTTCATCTCATTGCCATCTGAATTAGAACAAAACTTAATCCGGTCTAGAACCACCAACATTATCACTAATCACATTTGAATACTTCTAAATCATCTAATACTTTTTTTCATAACTTATATACCAAAACTAAAAAATTCTTAAATATAACCCTGAGCTTTTAGTGACAAAAGCAGACAAAGGTAATGTTACAGTCATCTTAGAAAGAACTCACTACTTACAACTGTGTTCTTCTCTGATTGAGAATGATAAATCTTACATTTTACTTACATCCAATCCCACTTCTTCTCTACAAAGAAAATGCAATACATTAATCACATCCTTAGCCTCTTCTAATGAGACTGACCGTAACACAAAGAAAAAACTAAGAACATACAATGGGAACATTGCAAAGTTTTATCTTTTCTTCTTCTTCTTTATGTCCCGTCTTTTACCAAAGGTTGGCGACCATCATACGATAGGTTTCTCTGTTTTGTGCCGCATGAATTAATGTTCGCAGCTTCTGGTATTGGAAACCATTCTCCCAAGTTTCTCAGCCAGGATTTCTTCTTTCTGCTCAAACCTCTTCTACCTTCAATCTTGCCTTCCACGATGTAGCAGACTGTACTTATCATTTGTTTTTATGTGTTTGTAACACAAAGTTTTATGCTTTGCCAAAAATCCAGAAACCAACACAATCGGTTTGTCCCATAGTAGCTTCCATTGGAACTCCCACTGAAAATATCTCAGCTTTTGTTACAGACATACTTACTAATGCATATAATTATGAAATTCAATATTACATCAAAGATTCTTTTGAGATGGTAAATAAATATAATGGTTACATATTACCATCAAATTATGTCCTCGTTAGCCTTGACGTTGTATCCTTATTCAGCAACGTTCATTTAGGAATATGTTTGATATAAATAGAGATCAACTGGGACCGTATTTATAGGTTGTTGTTCCATGTCTTATGACAGATTCATCAGTATCGTCGAATTTCTCTTTAATAACACTTACTTCTCTTTTAATGGTAAATTCTATCAACAAACTTTCGGTACCCTATGGGAGCAAAGATTTCTCCTATCATTGCAACTTACGTTATGGATTATGTGTTAGACTCAGTCATTCCTTTACTATCCTTTCAAATTCCATTTATTAAAAAATATGTTGATGATATAATGTTGTATACCCAATGACAATGTAGATGAACTATTAGACACCTTTAATAGTTATGACCCCTACATCCAGTTCACTATAGAGAGGGAAGATGGTAACTGTTCCGACCCCTTTCTCGACATAAGGATGATTAGGGGAAAAAACAACATTAAAATATATTGATATCAAAAACCAACCCATTCTGGTAGATACCTTAACTACCACTCTTACCATAATAACTCTACCAAAGTCAACTTAATCAAACAGATGAAAAATAGAGTAATAAAACTATCAGATCCTTCATTTCATACAAAAAACCTACAAATTCTTCAGAAAACTTTTTATTTCAAACTCTTATCCAACACCATTAGTAAACAAGATTTTGTTTAAACACTATCCATAATGAAGATACTTCACCTTCCATCGTGACTAACAATGCTGATCCTGATGTCTTAAGTGAAAACCCAGTCTCGGATACTCCTATCAATAAATATTTTTCATTACCCTATTTCAGAGATATCACTCCGGGGTTAACAAGGATTCTAAAAAGTGTTGAAAGTAGCTTGGGGAATAATAATAATAACATTAAACTTAATGTGGCTTGTAGATCAGCCTTAACAATTAATAATCTTTATTCAAAGATAAAAGATAAGACTCCCATAGATAGGCTTAGTAATATTGTCTACAACATTCCATGCCTCTCTTGCAGCAATTCCTACATCGGCCAAACATCTCAATTATTGAAATCACGTATTACACTACACAAAAGTGATTCTCGACTTTACCCTGACCGCTGTGCATTAGCCAAACATCTCCATTCCACTGGTCATCTCATGGACTATACGAACACTACAATTCTCTACCGTGAGAACAATAAATCTAAAATAGAGTTCATTGAAATGTCTTATATTTTCCTTAACGATTTTTCCATCAATGTTAGGAGTGACATTAAGAATCTAAGCGATATATACCACTTCTTACTTACCAAGAACAATACAACATCACAGATAACTAACTTGACTGATATATCTATTAACAACTAACCTACTTTCATAATAATTTTTCATTAACTAAAAAAAGATAACATTCCCTTGCTTTTCTTAGATACATCTCAATAAGATATTATTATAATAATACATGAACAATATACTAATTAAAAAAGAATTTCAAATAAGAAAATTCTAAAATAATATCTCCTCAATATCTAACTTCATCGGTTTTACCAATGAACCTTAACGACATAAATATTCAAAACACTACTTGTAATTGTCAGCGCTTGCGTTCTAAGAAAACAGAACCTCACATTCAAACTTTATAACAACCCACAATTTAGTTATTGCCGACAATTCAAAGAATTACTTCCTTTAAATGTAGTTACATTGGGGTTTTTCGATTAAACTTGGGTAAACCTTTGCGTTTTAAGTTCAAAGCTACCATACATTTCCAACGTTAAAAAAAACTTTTTTGCACATAGTAACAAAAAACACCACTATGTTGTAACTAGCTAAGTTTTTTAACATCCTAAAACATTTCTAAAATTTACGGTAAGATAAATGTTTTTTATTAGATAATATATGGTAGCTAATTATAATTTATTCTCTTTCAGCCCTGAAGAAGCCAAATTAATTTTCTTTGGCGAAAACGTTCGGCGAAATAATTGATACACATTAGAGTTTTCTTGCAGATTACCCCAATATTTAAGGAGTTTACTATATATTATATATATTATATATATATATATATATATATATATTATATATATATATATATATATATGTTATAAAACTAAAACACCCTTGTCCACTTTGGAACAAGTTAACTATATTACTACTTACCTTTTGCTGAGTGTAACGCTTGTTATATTGGTAAAACTGGAAGATCACTAAAAGGACGTCTTACTTCGCATCGAAGTGACATTAATCTGTCTAAGCACACATGTGCTTTAGCGCAACACGCAATTAACACCAAACATAAGGTGAATTTCAATGAAGTCAAAATTCTTGGCACTGAGCGCAATCTTGGTAAAAGACAGTTCTTAGAAATGTGTTCTATTCTTAAACATCCTAATGCTTTAAATAAGAGAACAGACATAAGTAACTTGAGTCAAATATATCATGCTTTAATTTTGCAGAATTAGGCTTTACAATCAGTTCATTATGTATGTGTCTCTAAAGTCGTACAATTGAACACATTTGTTTTAATAAATAATTCTTAAACTTTAACTTACTATAATCAATACTTGATAAAATATAATATTACAATAATACTAATTAACTTAGACTTACTTATGCAATTCACATTGCATACTTGGTCGTTTTTTCATACATTGATTAATGTGAACTTCTGGTTTTTTACTTTAATACAAATAATACAATTCATTCTTTGAATACTTTATAAATTAAAGTTCCAAGCGTGGGACCTTGGACTTTTTGGAAATTGGGTGCTTATCGTCATTCACCTGTAGCTGTATATCCAACTACACTGTTGACGGTTTATCACTCTTATATTTATGAAGTTGAATGAATTTTGCCTACTTGTTTGTTCTAGACTAGTTGATGCAGGGGATTAGCGGTATCGCTAATTTCTTTCATTGTTTGGTCTCTTACGGGAGGTTATCATTCAAACTCATGTTAAACTTTTTCAAATATACCGCCGTAAATTAGTGGGTTGGTACTCTTAACCTTGCTGTTCTGTCGAAGAATTTTCGACCTCAGGGTTGGCTGTCTGTTGATGTCATTGGCTCGGTATCTGTTAATTAACGCCGTTTCAACCGCAACAGGTGCCAAGCATACAGTGGTAACTTCACTTATATCTTTTCTTTTTTTATATTTTTTTTTTATATCTTAATGTAGATAACTTAAATAATGCTACCAAAAGTTAAGATTCAGTCATAAAATAAAATTTTTGCATAGTTGGAAGTGAATCAATGATTTTCTTAGTTATTTTTTCACTAGTTAATATTATATAAATATTATATGCTTATTAGACCACGTGTTTTGTTGCTTTGCTAATTTTTTACTAAGTCTCTAAATGTTGTTAGTTATTAATTGTTTATACAATATCAGCATATGATGTCCATTTATTTGAGTTTTTGTACTATCTTTTTAATACCATTGACAACTACATATCTTTTTAAAGGTAACTATTTAACATCTTCTTCATGAATGTTGTGGTATAATAATGTAAAAATTTTTAGATGAACTGATGATGCTATCAGAATTCGATAGCGAAACGTCTTCAAATAGATGAAGCAGTATCAACTTTGTCTTTTATTTCTCCACCTAGTAGACCGATATTTGAACCCACCACTCGTCTGAGTGATCCTTATTATATATTGGATAGACGGTCGTACTCCTTTTTGCGATATATATATATATATTATATATATATATATATGATAAATATATATATGAAAAAACCTAGATCTAAGATTAATATTATTACTAAAATTATTATCAAACTCACCAGTCTTCCGGGTTGACCGCGTCGATATCTATTTGCCGAGCTTTCGGCATCCTCTCTGATGCCTTCCTCAGGGCTTCCGAGGTCTCAGTCTCCCGAGCTCCCAGTCTCGAGACACTACTACACTGTTCACTGATCACTGCGCTGTCACTACTATGGTGGGAACAGGAGACGGTTCATTTATACCGTCGATGCGTGGCCGTGGTGGTAGGGGTTTGGTGCGAGAGTTGGCGCGAACATTTTGACTGTGGAATTTTGATTCGAGGATGGAGGGGGCGATATTTTCTTTATGAGAGGTCTCCATGTAGAAGGTAACGGTTATGGCGTCATTCTTTTATTAAGACAATTTGACAATATTTCCAAATGAAACAACACGGAGTTTATGAAATACCTTGTTGCAGACTGTCCGCGATCCTATATAGGCCAAACAAAATCGTTAGAATTTAAATATAGGATTTATGATATATTCATTTCTATTCGCAATTCTGATTCAAATTTAGCTCTCGGTCAACACCATCTTCATACAGGTCGTAAATTGATTTGAAAACTCCAGAACCATAGCCCCCATCCGCTCTATAAACCAAGAATTATCGAAAGCCATAGAAATAGAAACAAACATAATTTCCTTTTGTATATTTTGTAAAAATAGATTTATTTTTTATTTTGATTTTTAAAATTTTAGTCGACTATTTGGGTCGCCACTGGCAGCAGTAGATGTTGCGCCGGTTGGGGCTGGGAAAATTTTACCGACCGTGGGAAAAAACGGCATCCTTTGATGTTTGCACCTGTTCAGGTGTTCGAGTGACGTCACGCTTACTGACAAGTCGAGTCATTTCGTCTCTTTCGTCTTCTTTTTTTCGTCAGCTGATCTGTTTTTCGTCCCATATCACCTTCCTTTATTTACTAATTGAACGTCCACTGCTTGACAGGAGAACCCAATATTTTATACAATGCTACATATAAGCTTGCATTCTTTCGTCTAGTACTCGACGCATATTTTTCGCCCACTACTCTACATAAGTCTACGATTCTTTCCTCCAGTGCTGTACATAGGTCAACAATTATTTCCTCAAATGCTCTATATAGGTCTACGATTCTTTTGTTCACGGCTAGACACAGGTCTTATCGCTAATCATTTTCATAGGACACCAATGCCCAAATTAATAACAAATATTTTCTTCTTTTCGTCCGTTGTCTCCTTTTTATATTTAGATGCTGATGTATACAAGGTAAGGTCAGAAAATACAATTTATGTTACAGTGATAGGGGGATATGATCACAGACGGTTCTTCGATAGCCATCAGGCAACAATTCCCCGATTCATGTTAACATACAGAGAACACTTTACGTACTCAACTCAATAAGTGACAGCCCGTTTTGTAAGCGAGTCTGACAGACACCCTAAGTTTACAGTACTACTCCCACAGTGTGGTACCTGGCGTGTTTCTGTTTGGGAAATGTCGACCATCCGTTTTATACTAAGTATGAAGGAAACCATCAAATATTCAACGTTAAAATGTGATATAATGTATCAATACGATCAATTATTAAAGAGTAGTGACCAAACTCTTGCGAGTTGCACACTATATTTTATCTACAATCATAAGTTATTTATTTAAAAAAAACCTATGTTTATATAATATACAAAAGAAACTTAAAAGGACAGTTTGAACAAAATTCAGTCTTATCAGCAGTCGGTAGGGAGAAGATGCTGCTGACAGGGAAAATAATATTAAAATAGTAGGTAAGCGAAGGAATGAAATTGAGTGAATATATGAAAAGCATATAATGAAAGCAACGTAACCAAAACAGCAGCCACCGCTAGTCGGTATGGTTACACGACCGCCGGGAAAGGTTTTGTTAGTATGGGACAAACAGTTAGTATGAAAGCAAATGATTGTCTTTTCTATTACACACTTATAAATAAACATTTTTACTGACTCTATTAGAAGATACTGACACTGAAAACTAAATTCCTGTTGGGGAACAGTCTATTAAAAACATATTTAAAAATTAACTCAGGAAGGAAGACCATTAACTTATCGATTATTTTATTTTTTAGGTGGCAACACGAACACTAGATCTAAATTTAATAAAATCTGTTCACAATTCGACAGTGGTTTATATTAGATATATTTGTGAATAATATGTTTCAGTGGACGTTTTTTTACGACCTAATGCTAGACACCTTTTTATTTTTACTTTTATCAGAAAAAGGTGGCAACACGAACACTAGATCTTAAGTTAATAAGATCGGTTCATAATTCGCCAATGGTCCATATCAGATATATTTGTGAGTAATATGTTTCTGTAGACGTTTTTTACTAAGATGCTAGACAGCTTTTTGTTTCATTTTTATCAGAAAAAGGTGGCAACACGAACACTAGATCCTAATTTAATAAGATCGGTTCATAATTCGCCAATGGTCCATATCAGATATGTTTGTGAGTAATATGTTTCTGTACACGTTTTTTACGACCTGATGCTAGACAGCTTTTTGTTTCATTTTTATCAGAAAAAGGTGGCAACACGAACACTAGATCCTAATTTAATAAGATCGGTTCATAATTCGCCAATGGTCCATATCAGATATGTTTGTGAGTAATATGTTTCTGTACACGTTTTTTACGACCTGATGCTAGACAGCTTTTTGTTTCATTTTTATTAGAAAAAGGTGGCAACACGAACACTAGATCCTAATTTAATAAGATCGGTTCATAATTCGCCAATGATCCATATCAAATATGTTTGTGAGTAATATGTTTCTGTAGACGTCTTTTACGATCTGATGCTAGACAACTTTTTGTTACATTTTTATCAGAAAAAGTTGGTAACACGAACACTAGATCTTAAGTTAATATGATCGGTTCATAACTCGTCAATTATGAAACGATATAGGATATACGGCCATCAGATATTTTTTCTTAATAATATGTTTCAGTAGACGTCTTTTAGGATCTGATGCTAGACAACTTTTTTAAATTTTTATCAAAACAAGGTGGCAGCACGAACACTAGATCCTAATTTAATAAGACCAGTTCATAATTCGCCAGTGGTCCATATCAGATATTTTTCTTAATAATATGTTTCAGTAGACGTCTTTTAGGATCGATGCTAGACAATTTTTTTTACATTTTTATCAAAAAAAGGTGGCAACACGAACACTAGATCCTAATTTAATAACATCGGTTCATTATTCGTTAGTGGTCCATATCTGATAGCTTTGTGAATAATATGTTTCAGCAGACGTTTTTTTACCATCCGATGCTAGACCAATTTTTGTTAAATTTTTATCAAAAAAAAAGGTGGCATCTCGAACACTGGATCCTAACTTAATAAGGTCGGTTCATAATTCGCCAGTGGTCCATATTGGATATCTTTTGGTGGTCTTACCATCTTTTAAAACTTAATGAACAAATTGTATGATGGTTAACCCTAATATGCTATACAACGTTTCAAGATCTTTAAATTAATCAGTAACTCATAATAGGTCTTACTATAAAATTTTAAATGGCAAATACAGTATGTGATAGGAAAAATAGACAACCAAATACACGTTGGATAATAGAAAATGGAAAACTAATTTATTGAAAAATTCTTTAAAGAAAAATTTATTACTAATACATGTACATCTAACTAAATAATAATACACTGTATATTAAAAACTACAATAACCAAAAATATTAACACTATAAATAAATTTATACATATTTTAAATTTTTAATTTCTTGTAACCAAAAGGAACGGAACTGAAATCTTCTAAAAATTTTCTTTTAGTAGAGTGTAGTCGATAATTTTTATGGATTTCCTGTGTAATGACTTGATGTTCTGTTGTTCGTCTAATTTGTTTACTTATGATTTTAATGCCTTCGGACTTTTCAAGTACCATCTTTTTAATAGTATCAAAATTAATTAATTGCGAGTTTGAATAATTAAGGGAAATTCCCTTAACTTTGCAACAAACTTTTTCATCGCCATTAGGAAGTATGTATTTATACGCATAATTTTTGGGGCCTCCAGAAACGAACTCTGAAATATGACCACCACTTAGCTCATCAGTTAAATCACCAATACAGTCACCGGTAGGGAGATCAGGCAGGCCGTCTTTGGAAATGTACACAATTGAATCGGTATCGTAATATAAAGTACGCTTACCCACCATATCTAAATAGGAATACAGTTTGAGACGGGCTAGAGCCGTTACGTATGAGGCCAAAACGACGTTTATAGTGGAAGACACTGAAAATGCTTCTTCTACATACTCCCACGTAACAACCAGAGTTTCCTCGTTTACAGGAATTACCGTATTTACAGAGATCGAGGGATTAATCATCATAGCAAAGAATTCCTTAGGGTTGTTTACAATAGAAGTTTTGGGAAGATTTTCTCGCTGTGCAAATTTACCCCAGAACGAATTAAGCATTAATTTAGCTAACGATCTAAGGCCAGGATTTGTCGTTATTTCGGTAAACTCTAATCGAACGTTTTCTATCTGGAAAAACTGTTCTATGTATCGGTTTTTTTCTTCGTCTGTTACACAACCACGGGGCCATCCTGAAGCTTGCTGCTTGATTTTGATGAATTTATTCATCATGTCGGAAAATAGACCTTTTTGATGTTTTGACAATTTACGGGTTTCGTACGACCAGATTTCGTAGGTCTTAATTATTTTGTAACCCTTTTCCAAAGCTTTCGCAACTTCTTCAATTACCCATGTTCCAGTAAGTGACCTCTGTTCGTCGGAATGCTGACATTCTTCTTGCATAAAGTTCTCACCGCATTTTCGACAAAGAACAAACATGCATTTATTGTTCATTTTTGCCGGTAGAACAGGATGATAAAGGTTTGTAGGAGGAAGCACTTTACACTTTATTAAACCAGATACTCGTGATAAGTCTATATGCCGACATTCATCTCCTACAAAAATTTTAGGATGTCCTAGAGGAAATTTTCCTCGCTTACATACCCAAGGGTATAAGGAACAAACATCAACGTATTTAATCTTTTCATTTTCTTGTGCCTTATAATACTCCACGGTGTTACCAGTACGACCACCATATAAAGCATCCCTAGAATTTATAGGTAGAGTTGTCATTAAGGGGTGATCCTCAGTAAATGATTTTATTTCAGGCGTCATAGTTCTTCTAAAGGCACACTCCCACATTTCAACGACTTCATCCCAGAGATTTTAGATACTGATTTTTGGCAGCAGTTCTGTCATAACGATTTTCCATGCAATGTGAAGGATCGTCATGAAGAGGAGCCAATCTGTTTTCGGGATAACATTGGGGACAACCATGATAGTAACAACCCTGAAATTCAACACGATACGTTCGTAAAGACCATCCACTTTACAAGTATTAATAACAGCCTCAAATCCTCGTGCAACATGCTGTATTTTAATATTACGCTGTTTCTCTTCCCAAAGTAGCCACTGCAGAGCTATTTTTGACTGATTATCTTTAAAACGATAGCCACCTTTAGGAATAAGACCTATAGTGTCAGATTGTAGGAAATTTCGCCTAAATACTTTACTACAAGTCGAGGCTACCGTCGTAGCTTCCATAAAAGGACAGACATTTGACGTATTCAATAATTGTTTTCTAAATGTAAGACAAGCCTCTGTTAATATCATGACATCGGAAATACAATAGTCAACGATCTCCTTCTGAAAATCAAAAACATAACCCTTAGCAACTTTATCAGTATGCCAATTTATCAGCCTATCACGCGCATCCTCCTTTAAATTATCGAAATCATAGAATTTTAGAGAAGGCATGGGTCCGAGATAAGATTGATTTTCCTCTTTATTAAATAGATGTGGAAAGTGCCCCTTTTTTAACTCCGTTAAACCAAAAGCGTTTGGTAGAGCTGACAAGGCCATAGGAAAATAATTAAGACTGTCGAGAAAACGAACATTCCCAACACTCATCGAAACTAACTTCGTACCACGCATGATAAGATCAGGAGTTAAATCAGTCTTTGTGAGAATGTAATTCAACACGAACTGATTATCGAAACCCCCTCCGTTATGTGCCAAAACGACAACATTCTTAAATTTTTTCCTAATTTGAAGAACATATTCAATGAAATTAGAAATAACATTTTCGTTTAAAACACTTAGACGAAAACCGCATGTTTGACAAAAATGTAATTTTTCTTCCTGAAGACAATTGTGACATCGCTGACTAAATACACAGAGATTTGGTTCTTGAAGAAGTGAACCATCTAGCAATATTTTTTCCTGACGAGTCTCGAGATCATAAAAAATGAACAAAAAATCTTTTGAGGGAGGTTTACCAGAATCAGGCTGCATGTAACAAAGATGATCTGACAGGCAGTTTTTACCACAAGTTTTACAGAAGATCTCCCCACAAATATGACTTTTAGTGTAGATTTTGTAACATTCCTTACATCTTTTAATTTTGTCACATATCCGTTAATGTGAGCGTTGAAACATACGTCACCATAAAAGTACCGGCCGCATTTATCGCAGGGAACTTTAACAGCCTCTTTGGAACAAGCTGGTGAACGACGACATGCAAAACACGTATCAACGCAGCTGTGTCCGTCTTTATGGTCGTAGGGTTGATGACACTTTTCACAGAAATACCTGCAGATAAACGCACTCGTGATTGACCTAATTACATTATAATGATTTTTATGAAACAGAAGGTTCAATTTTGGTCCGTAAGTGTGCCCCTCATAAATGACATCACGTCCCTTAGTTCCATATCTATAGACCACAATCTTATAGTCTGTTAGATATGCCTGAAACTGTTGCAACTCACGAATTCCAGCTCCCTCACTAGGAATAACAACACCAGACCTGTCTATTAACTGCAATGCTCTTTCCCGTTGTATTTTCCCTCTATCGCGACGTATTTTTCTTAGTTCAGGGTCTTTGTCAGCGTAAGCTTTGGCTACAACTAAAGCGTATGCAAGGCATAGGTTATCGTTGTTTTTAATAACAACAATTCCTCGCCGTTTAGAACATTCCTCTTTAAATGAATTGTACTTACGGCCTCTAGGACTACCTTTTCCAGCAGGCATTTTTACGGTAGTAATACCAAGACAAAACGTTTCGGTGTTTAAACCGGTGCTGTTGCTTTGATATATGGAACTTATATTGTTCCATATATCGTCAACTGTCACCTCTGAGGCTGGTTTAAACCTCATCCATCCCTGACCTCTAACGAAATCCTTGGAGCAAAAAGTAAAGCCGACCTGATCATGTGGCAAAATATTTACAGTACCCTTTCGAACAATATCCTCGATGGCCTCTTTAACCCAACTTACAGGTTCCTCACCTGGCGGTACATCCCTAATTTTAAATTCCAGAGTTCGTCCCTGGACACCAAATTTACGGATTTTCTTGGTCTGATCTTTGACAATTAAAAACCTTTCCATGGTACGTATAACAAACTTAAAATTATTGTAAATAAAAAAAATCAAAAGAGCAAAGTTATCAAAGCAAAGCAAAAAATGTATTATACTCACCAAAGTACGTTTGAACACTAGAAATATCTGGAACAGACTGAAGAAAATACTTTGGTTCAGGGTATAAGGTAGAGTTCTAGTTAGACGGAAAACTGAACGATATCTCTAAAGGCCCCAAAATGTTAAGATTTGTGTAAAAATGTGTAAAGAATCAATGTAAAAGTGTAGATTTGTTAACATTTAAAATTTTTGGTTACACCTTAAAATTGAGTAGCAGTGCTACATAAAACTAAACATATGGAAGTAGTGGGAGAAGTGTTGTATTGTTAAAAAAATTATACCTCACTTGATCGTTTATTGTGGCGACCACAATGCCTAAAACGTGTGATTGAAGAACGGCGTGAGATTGTCAGTTATTCATTGTCAGTTAGTCATTGTGGGTTGTCAAGTTAAAAACATGTGTGAAGTATGCAATGTAGTTAAGGTATATGAGGTTAAAAGCACCTTTAAAAGATTGAAAAAATATTAAATACTATGGATTCAAAACCTGTTGTTATAAATGTCACCAAAAATTATGAGCCGAGAAAAGAGGTCATTTATAACATGCTGCTACAAGCTTTGAAAAAGGTTCAAAGTACGTGGTAAACTTTTCTGAATTATGTAATTTTAAATAATTCGTTAACTGTTTATAATAAAAATGCTAAAAAGTAACCTTTTGTAAAATATATGTAAGCATCAACAAATAACCCCGCACTAACAACATTAGGTCAAAATTAGGGTAAATGGATACCGTTTACCACTTAATCCAGGTCTATTATGAAGCATTGAAGAAATAACAGTATCAATACGAAAGAAATTCGGTCCAGTGTAAAATGTATGGTAAAATTACGAAACGGACTTGTATTTATAAACAATTTTAAAAAAAAATTAGGAGAATGCTCATGTGAGCAGGAAAAGAGCTTTCCCAAAAAGTTTATTTATAGTGATTGTCAGAAATAATTCGGAAGTTTTATTTTGATATCTTTTCTACTTAGATTTTATTTGTTAGGGACAATTTTTTACACAAGTAACACATCTCGAGAGTATCTCTAAATAGACACTTTGGATAACCTTTAAAAAAATTTACTTACACAAGAATTTTCACATTTATGGTTTTGCGGTAGGTAGTGTATATTTCAATAGACAGATAAGGAGCAAAAAAACTTGTATTAATGTGTATAACAAAGTTGTAAAAGGCACAGTTACGAAGTTGTCAAACTTTCCGAAATAAAAGAAAAATTAATAAAAGTATTGTATTCCTTGAATATATATTGAAAAAGATTCTTAGCTAAAATGTTAAGACTTTGACTAATATTTTTCTTTTTTTAAATTTGTTTATCCATATATATCAATAAAACAAACTGTATATATTTAAAAAATACCGATTTACCTTAATGGACTCCCTAACAAATGCTAGGTTACCACATATACAATAAATATATTTTTAAAACTTAGAAAACAAGCAAATTTTCGTGTATGATATCATACAGCTACATTAAAATACATTTTACAGATTTTACAAGAAATTAATCAACAGTTTTGAATTTTTTTTTAAAATTAATACTTATTGTATGTTACCAGCTTTCATCAATTTGACACATTTTGTAAGGAAATCACTATAAAGAAAAGAATAAATGACCTATTAATCAAATATATGCACTTTGTAGTACCTGTGGCAAGATTTTCTCATCTGTGAGGTAAAGTAATTAAGTAGCATAAACACCTAATTCAATTAAGAATATTTATATAAATAACGTTTTTCTTTAATACAGTTAAACTAAATTTATTTGACTGTCTCTGAGTAACTTATTATCTTGTGACATGCACGACCCTAAAAACCTTATTATTCGCTTTCGAAGACAACTTGCTGCAGAAAAAAGAAATTCAGACAGTTTTTTTCTTTGATCGTATTTATTGATTTTCTCAATTGAACGGTAACGTAAAAAAACTATAAAAATATACCCCTTTCTTTCTAACCATCTGTATATGTACAATTATTTAAAATGTTCTTCAATAATAAAAAAAAACATCCTAAAAAAAATTAAAGCATTCAAGAAAATTAAAGCATTATTTTATAATTCTGTTTTAACAAAAGGAAAATTTTTAATAATAAAAAAGTTTCGTTTATTTTAATTCATTCGGTAGTAACAAATATAGATTACCGAGTAACGAATAAACTATAACATCTAAATATAAAAATTTCAAGACAAATTCCAATTAATTCCTATATAATTTTATAATTTTCATTTCCAAGATCCATTTATAGCGGGTTAAAACTAATTAAATATGTACAATTTAATATTATCTTGCATTTAATGGTTAGTTAGGTGTTAGGAATAAGAATACCTATGACTTTTGGGCACCGCACTACGTATGACCGATTTAGAAGTTTGGTTACAAAAGAATTTACACTATGTTTATTGTCATTGGTATATATATATATATATATATATATATATATATATATATATATATATATATATATATATATATATATATATATATATATATATATATGTGTGTGTGTGTGTGTGTGTGTGTGTATCCTAACCTATTTTTTCAAAAAATTGCCGAGTTAAAATTTGGCCAAATTACCGGAATAAAAGAAAAATGTTGAAAGTAGATATATAATTTTATGAAGATATACTGAAAAGATTCAAATCTTACTTAAAAGTGTAAGATGATATTTTTCTTTTGTTTTATAGTTTATTAATATTTATTAACCTTTACATACCAATAAAGCAAACGGCATAATGAAAAAAACTATAACAAAGATTTACCTTAACGCACTCACTAACAATTATTACCAAGCAGCACAAATAGAATAAAGATATTTTAGGTAAACAAAAAAAATAAGAACAGTTATCACCGTCAACGCGTTAATTATTTCTTCAAAACCAATTATTATTCGAAATAAAATATAATTTCGCTTACCTTTAATAAAAATCCACTAAATCACTAGTTTACTACTTTATTACCAAACACTAATTAGAACTCATACCTAAATTGTCGACTATTGTTTTATATATAGATTAAGAATACAACTTGTTATGACAAGAAAACTGGGGTGAATGTATTAAAACGCATCTGCTCCTCAAAATGCGAATTGCATACGTTTGTCCATGCCCTTGACCTCCTCCTCAGTTTGCACATACACACTACTTTTTTGCAACTCGCATTTTTAGGAGCAGATGCGTTTTAATACATTCACCCCAGTTTTCTTGTCATAACAAGTTGTATTCTTAATCTATATATAAAACAATAGTCGACAATTTAGGTATGAGTTCTAATTAGTGTTTGGTAATAAAGTAGTAAACTAGTGATTTAGTGGATTTTTATTAAAGGTAAGCGAAATTATATTTTATTTCGAATAATAATTGGTTTTGAAGAAATAATTAACGCGTTGACGGTGATAACTGTTCTTATTTTTTTTTGTTTACCTAAAATATCTTTATTCTATTTGTGCTGCTTGGTAATAATTGTTAGTGAGTGCGTTAAGGTAAATCTTTGTTATAGTTTTTTTCATTATGCCGTTTGCTTTATTGGTATGTAAAGGTTAATAAATATTAATAAACTATAAAACAAAAGAAAAATATCATCTTACACTTTTAAGTAAGATTTGAATCTTTTCAGTATATCTTCATAAAATTATATATCTACTTTCAACATTTTTCTTTTATTCCGGTAATTTGGCCAAATTTTAACTCGGCAATTTTTTGAAAAAATAGGTTAGGATACACACACACACACACACACACACACACACATATATATATATATATATATATATATATATATATATATATATATATATATATATATATATATATATATATATACCAATGACAATAAACATAGTGTAAATTCTTTTGTAACCAAACTTCTAAATCGGTCATACGTAGTGCGGTGCCCAAAAGTCATAGGTATTCTTATTCCTAACACCTAACTAACCATTAAATGCAAGATAATATTAAATTGTACATATTTAATTAGTTTTAACCCCGCTATAAATGGATCTTGGAAATGAAAATTATAAAATTATATAGGAATTAATTGGAATTTGTCTTGAAATTTTTATATTTAGATGTTATAGTTTATTCGTTACTCGGTAATCTATATTTGTTACTACCGAATGAATTAAAATAAACGAAACTTTTTTATTATTAAAAATTTTTCCTTTTGTTAAAACAGAATTATAAAATAATGCTTTAATTTTCTTGAGTAGGATGTTTTTTTTATTATTGAAGAACATTTTAAATAATTGTACATATACAGATGGTTAGAAAGAAAGGGGTATATTTTTATAGTTTTTTTACGTTACCGTTCAATTGAGAAAATCAATAAATACGATCAAAGAAAAAAACTGTCTGAATTTCTTTTTTCTGCAGCAAGTTGTCTTCGAAAGCGAATAATAAGGTTTTTAGGGTCGTGCATGTCACAAGATAATAAGTTACTCAGAGACAGTCAAATAAATTTAGTTTAACTGTATTAAAGAAAAACGTTATTTATATAAATATTCTTAATTGAATTAGGTGTTTATGCTACTTAATTACTTTACCTCACAGATGAGAAAATCTTGCCACAGGTACTACAAAGTGCATATATTTGATTAATAGGTCATTTATTCTTTTCTTTATAGTGATTTCCTTACAAAATGTGTCAAATTGATGAAAGCTGGTAACATACAATAAGTATTAATTTTAAAAAAAAATTCAAAACTGTTGATTAATTTCTTGTAAAATCTGTAAAATGTATTTTAATGTAGCTGTATGATATCATACACGAAAATTTGCTTGTTTTCTAAGTTTTAAAAATATATTTATTGTATATGTGGTAACCTAGCATTTGTTAGGGAGTCCATTAAGGTAAATCGGTATTGTTTTTAAATATATACAGTTTGTTTTATTGATATATATGGATAAACAAATTTAAAAAAAAGAAAAATATTAGTCAAAGTCTTAACATTTTAGCTAAGAATCTTTTTCAATATATATTCAAGGAATACAATACTTTTATTAATTTTTCTTTTATTTCGGAAAGTTTGACAACTTCGTAACTGTGCCTTTTACAACTTTGTTATACACATTAATACAAGTTTTTTTGCTCCTTATCTGTCTATTGAAATATACACTACCTACCGCAAAACCATAAATGTGAAAATTCTTGTGTAAGTAAATTTTTTTAAAGGTTTATCCAAAGTGTCTATTTAGAGATACTCTCGAGATGTGTTACTTGTGTAAAAAATTGTCCCTAACAAATAAAATCTAAGTAGAAAAGATATCAAAATAAAACTTCCGAATTATTTCTGACAATCACTATAAATAAACGTTTTGGGAAAGCTCTTTTCCTGCTCACATGAGCATTCTCCTAATTTTTTTTAAAATTGTTTATAAATACAAGTCCGTTTCGTAATTTTACCATACATTTTACACTGGACCGAATTTCTTTCGTATTGATACTGTTATTTCTTCAATGCTTCATAATAGACCTGGATTAAGTGGTAAACGGTATCCATTTACCCTAATTTTGACCTAATGTTGTTAGTGCGGGGTCATTTGTTGATGCTTACATATATTTTACAAAAGGTTACTTTTTAGCATTTTTATTATAAACAGTTAACGAATTATTTAAAATTACATAATTCAGAAAAGTTTACCACGTACTTTGAACCTTTTTCAAAGCTTGTAGCAGCATGTTATAAATGACCTCTTTTCTCGGCTCATAATTTTTGGTGACATTTATAACAGCAGGTTTTGAATCCATAGTATTTAATATTTTTTCAATCTTTTAAAGGTGCTTTTAACCTCATATACCTTAAATACATTGCATACTTCACACATGTTTTTAACTTGACAACCCACAATGACTAACTGACAATGAATAACTGACAATCTCACGCCGTTCTTCAATCACACGTTTTAGGCATTGTGGTCGCCACAATAAACGATCAAGTGAGGTATAATTTTTTTAACAATACAACACTTCTCCACTACTTCCATATGTTTAGTTTTATGTAGCACTGCTACTCAATTTTAAGGTGTAACCAAAAATTTTGTAAATGTTAACAAATCTACACTTTTACATTGATTCTTTATACATTTTTACACAAATCTTAACATTTTGGGGCCTTTAGAGATATCGTTCAGTTTTCCGTCTAACTAGAACTCTACCTTATACCCTGAACCAAAGTATTTTCTTCAGTCTGTTCCAGATATTTCTAGTGTTCAAACGTACTTTGGTGAGTATAATACATTTTTTGCTTTGCTTTGCATACAACTTTGCTCTTTTGATTTTTTTTTATTTTACAATAATTTTAAGTTTGTTATACGTACCATGGAAAGGTTTTTAATTGTCAAAGATCAGACCAAGAAAATCCGTAAATTTGGTGTCCAGGGACGAACTCTGGAATTTAAAATTAGGGATGTACCGCCAGGTGAGGAACCTGTAAGTTGGGTTAAAGAGGCCATCGAGGATATTGTTCAAAAGGGTACTGTAAATATTTTGCCACATGATCAGGTCGGCTTTACTTTTTGCTCCAAGGATTTCGTTAGAGGTCAGGGATGGATGAGGTTTAAACCAGCCTCAGAGGTGACAGTTGACGATATATGGAACAATATAAGTTCCATATATCAAAGCAACAGCACCGGTTTAAACACCGAAACGTTTTGTCTTGGTATTACTACCGTAAAAATGCCTGCTGGAAAAGGTAGTCCTAGAGGCCGTAAGTACAATTCATTTAAAGAGGAATGTTCTAAACGGCGAGGAATTGTTGTTATTAAAAACAACGATAACCTATGCCTTGCATACGCTTTAGTTGTAGCCAAAGCTTACGCTGACAAAGACCCTGAACTAAGAAAAATACGTCGCGATAGAGGGAAAATACAACGGGAAAGAGCATTGCAGTTAATAGACAGGTCTGGTGTTGTTATTCCTAGTGAGGGAGCTGGAATTCGTGAGTTGCAACAGTTTCAGGCATATCTAACAGACTATAAGATTGTGGTCTATAGATATGGAACTAAGGGACGTGATGTCATTTATGAGGGGCACACTTACGGACCAAAATTGAACCTTCTGTTTCATAAAAATCATTATAATGTAATTAGGTCAATCACGAGTGCGTTTATCTGCAGGTATTTCTGTGAAAAGTGTCATCAACCCTACGACCATAAAGACGGACACAGCTGCGTTGATACGTGTTTTGCATGTCGTCGTTCACCAGCTTGTTCCAAAGAGGCTGTTAAAGTTCCCTGCGATAAATGCGGCCGGGACTTTTATGGTGACGTATGTTTCAACGCTCACATTAACGGGATATGTGACAAAATTAAAAGATGTAAGGAATGTTACAAAATCTACAACAAAAGTCATATTTGTGGGGAGATCTTCTGTAAAACTTGTGGTAAAAACTGCCTGTCAGATCATCTTTGTTACATGCAGCCTGATTCTGGTAAACCTCCCTCAAAAGATTTTTTGTTCATTTTTTATGATCTCGAGACTCGTCAGGAAAAAATATTACTAGATGGTTCACTTCTTCAAGAACCGAATCTCTGTGTATTTAGTCAGCGATGTCACAATTGTCTTCAGGAAGAAAAATTACATTTTTGTCAAACATGCGGTTTTCGTCTAAGTGTTTTAAACGAAAATGTTATTTCTAATTTCATTGAATATGTTCTTCAAATTAGGAAAAAATTTAAGAATGTTGTCGTTTTGGCACATAACGGAGGGGGTTTCGATAATCAGTTCGTGTTGAATTACATTCTCACAAAGACTGATTTAACTCCTGATCTTATCATGCGTGGTACGAAGTTAGTTTCGATGAGTGTTGGGAATGTTCGTTTTCTCGACAGTCTTAATTATTTTCCTATGGCCTTGTCAGCTCTACCAAACGCTTTTGGTTTAACGGAGTTAAAAAAGGGGCACTTTCCACATCTATTTAATAAAGAGGAAAATCAATCTTATCTCGGACCATGCCTTCTCTAAAATTCTATGATTTCGATAATTTAAAGGAGGATGCGCGTGATAGGCTGATAAATTGGCATACTGATAAAGTTGCTAAGGGTTATGTTTTTGATTTTCAGAAGGAGATCGTTGACTATTGTATTTCCGATGTCATGATATTAACAGAGGCTTGTCTTACATTTAGAAAACAATTATTGAATACGTCAAATGTCTGTCCTTTTATGGAAGCTACGACGGTAGCCTCGACTTGTAGTAAAGTATTTAGGCGAAATTTCCTACAATCTGACACTATAGGTCTTATTCCTAAAGGTGGCTATCGTTTTAAAGATAATCAGTCAAAAATAGCTCTGCAGTGGCTACTTTGGGAAGAGAAACAGCGTAATATTAAAATACAGCATGTTGCACGAGGATTTGAGGCTGTTATTAATACTTGTAAAGTGGATGGTCTTTACGAACGTATCGTGTTTGAATTTCAGGGTTGTTACTATCATGGTTGTCCCCAATGTTATCCCGAAAACAGATTGGCTCCTCTTCATGACGATCCTTCACATTGCATGGAAAATCGTTATGACAGAACTGCTGCCAAAAATCAGTATCTAAAATCTCTGGGGTATGAAGTCGTTGAAATGTGGGAGTGTGCCTTTAGAAGAACTATGACGCCTGAAATAAAATCATTTACTGAGGATCACCCCTTAATGACAACTCTACCTATAAATTCTAGGGATGCTTTGTATGGTGGTCGTACTGGTAACACCGTGGAGTATTATAAGGCACAAGAAAATGAAAAGATTAAATACGTTGATGTTTGTTCCTTATACCCTTGGGTATGTAAGCGAGGAAAATTTCCTCTAGGACATCCTAAAATTTTTGTAGGAGATGAATGTCGACATATAGACTTATCACGAGTATCTGGTTTAATAAAGTGTAAAGTGCTTCCTCCTACAAATCTTTATCATCCTGTTCTACCGGCAAAAATGAACAATAAATGCATGTTTGTTCTTTGTCGAAAATGCGGTGAGAACTTTATGCAAGAAGAATGTCAGCATTCCGACGAACAGAGGTCACTTACTGGAACATGGGTAATTGAAGAAGTTGCGAAAGCTTTGGAAAAGGGTTACAAAATAATTAAGACCTACGAAATCTGGTCGTACGAAACCCGTAAATTGTCAAAACATCAAAAAGGTCTATTTTCCGACATGATGAATAAATTCATCAAAATCAAGCAGCAAGCTTCAGGATGGCCCCGTGGTTGTGTAACAGACGAAGAAAAAACCGATACATAGAACAGTTTTTCCAGATAGAAAACGTTCGATTAGAGTTTACCGAAATAACGACAAATCCTGGCCTTAGATCGTTAGCTAAATTAATGCTTAATTCGTTCTGGGGTAAATTTGCACAGCGAGAAAATCTTCCCAAAACTTCTATTGTAAACAACCCTAAGGAATTCTTTGCTATGATGATTAATCCCTCGATCTCTGTAAATACGGTAATTCCTGTAAACGAGGAAACTCTGGTTGTTACGTGGGAGTATGTAGAAGAAGCATTTTCTGTGTCTTCCACTATAAACGTCGTTTTGGCCTCATACGTAACGGCTCTAGCCCGTCTCAAACTGTATTCCTATTTAGATATGGTGGGTAAGCGTACTTTATATTACGATACCGATTCAATTGTGTACATTTCCAAAGACGGCCTGCCTGATCTCCCTACCGGTGACTGTATTGGTGATTTAACTGATGAGCTAAGTGGTGGTCATATTTCAGAGTTCGTTTCTGGAGGCCCCAAAAATTATGCGTATAAATACATACTTCCTAATGGCGATGAAAAAGTTTGTTGCAAAGTTAAGGGAATTTCCCTTAATTATTCAAACTCGCAATTAATTAATTTTGATACTATTAAAAAGATGGTACTTGAAAAGTCCGAAGGCATTAAAATCATAAGTAAACAAATTAGACGAACAACAGAACATCAAGTCATTACACAGGAAATCCATAAAAATTATCGACTACACTCTACTAAAAGAAAATTTTTAGAAGATTTCAGTTCCGTTCCTTTTGGTTACAAGAAATTAAAAATTTAAAATATGTATAAATTTATTTATAGTGTTAATATTTGTGGTTATTGTAGTTTTTAATATACAGTGTATTATTATTTAGTTAGATGTACATGTATTAGTAATAAATTTTTCTTTAAAGAATTTTTCAATAAATTAGTTTTCCATTTTCTATTATCCAACGTGTATTTGGTTGTCTATTTTTCCTATCACATACTGTATTTGCCATTTAAAATTTTATAGTAAGACCTATTATGAGTTACTGATTAATTTAAAGATCTTTAAACGTTGTATAGCATATTAGGGTTAACCATCATACAATTTGTTCATTAAGTTTTAAAAAGATGGTAAGACCACCAAAAGATATCCAATATGGACCACTGGCGAATTATGAACCGACCTTATTAAGTTAGGATCCAGTGTTCGAGATGCCACCTTTTTTTTTGATAAAAATTTAACAAAAATTGGTCTAGCATCGGATGGTAAAAAAACGTCTGCTGAAACATATTATTCACAAAGCTATCAGATATGGACCACTAACGAATAATGAACCGATGTTATTAAATTAGGATCTAGTGTTCGTGTTGCCACCTTTTTTTTGATATAGATGTAAAAAAAATTGTCTAGCATCGGATCCTAAAAGACGTCTACTGAAACATATTATTAAGAAAATATCTGATATGGACCACTGGCGAATTATGAACTGGTCTTATTAAATTAGGATCTAGTGTTCGTGCTGCCACCTTGTTTTGATAAAAATTTAAAAAAGTTGTCTAGCATCAGATCCTAAAAGACGTCTACTGAAACATATTATTAAGAAAAAATATCTGATGGCCGTATATCCTATATCGTTTCATAATTGACGAGTTATGAACCGATCATAATTAACTTAAGATCTAGTGTTCGTGTTACCAACTTTTTCTGATAAAAATGTAACAAAAAGTTGTCTAGCATCAGATCGTAAAAGACGTCTACAGAAACATATTACTCACAAACATATTTGATATGGATCATTGGCGAATTATGAACCGATCTTATTAAATTAGGATCTAGTGTTCGTGTTGCCACCTTTTTCTAATAAAAATGAAACAAAAAGCTGTCTAGCATCAGGTCGTAAAAAACGTGTACAGAAACATATTACTCACAAACATATCTGATATGGACCATTGGCGAATTATGAACCGATCTTATTAAATTAGGATCTAGTGTTCGTGTTGCCACCTTTTTCTGATAAAAATGAAACAAAAAGCTGTCTAGCATCAGGTCGTAAAAAACGTGTACAGAAACATATTACTCACAAACATATCTGATATGGACCATTGGCGAATTATGAACCGATCTTATTAAATTAGGATCTAGTGTTCGTGTTGCCACCTTTTTCTGATAAAAATGAAACAAAAAGCTGTCTAGCATCTTAGTAAAAAACGTCTACAGAAACATATTACTCACAAATATATCTGATATGGACCATTGGCGAATTATGAACCGATCTTATTAACTTAAGATCTAGTGTTCGTGTTGCCACCTTTTTCTGATAAAAGTAAAAATAAAAAGGTGTCTAGCATTAGGTCGTAAAAAAACGTCCACTGAAACATATTATTTACAAATATATCTAATATAAACCACTGTCGAATTGTGAACAGATTTTATTAAATTTAGATCTAGTGTTCGTGTTGCCACCTAAAAAATAAAATAATCGATAAGTTAATGGTCTTCCTTCCTGAGTTAATTTTTAAATATGTTTTTAATAGACTGTTCCCCAACAGGAATTTAGTTTTCAGTGTCAGTATCTTCTAATAGAGTCAGTAAAAATGTTTATTTATAAGTGTGTAATAGAAAAGACAATCATTTGCTTTCATACTAACTGTTTGTCCCATACTAACAAAACCTTTCCCGGCGGTCGTGTAACCATACCGACTAGCGGTGGCTGCTGTTTTGGTTACGTTGCTTTCATTATATGCTTTTCATATATTCACTCAATTTCATTCCTTCGCTTACCTACTATTTTAATATTATTTTCCCTGTCAGCAGCATCTTCTCCCTACCGACTGCTGATAAGACTGAATTTTGTTCAAACTGTCCTTTTAAGTTTCTTTTGTATATTATATAAACATAGGTTTTTTTAAAATAAATAACTTATGATTGTAGATAAAATATAGTGTGCAACTCGCAAGAGTTTGGTCACTACTCTTTAATAATTGATCGTATTGATACATTATATCACATTTTAACGTTGAATATTTGATGGTTTCCTTCATACTTAGTATAAAACGGATGGTCGACATTTCCCAAACAGAAACACGCCAGGTACCACACTGTGGGAGTAGTACTGTAAACTTAGGGTGTCTGTCAGACTCGCTTACAAAACGGGCTGTCACTTATTTAGTTGAGTACGTAAAGTGTTCTCTGTATGTTTTAACATGAATCGGGGAATTGTTGCCTGATGGCTATCGAAGAACCGTCTGTGATCATATCCCCCTATCACTGTAACATAAATTGTATTTTCTGACCTTACCTTGTATACATCAGCATCTAAATATAAAAAGGAGACAACGGACGAAAAGAAGAAAATATTTGTTAACTAATTTGGGCATTGGTGTCCTATGAAAATGATTAGCGATAAGACCTGTGTCTAGCCGTGAACAAAAGAATCGTAGACCTATATAGAGCATTTGAGGAAATAATTGTTGACCTATGTACAGCACTGGAGGAAAGAATCGTAGACTTATGTAGAGTAGTGGGCGAAAAATATGCGTCGAGTACTAGACGAAAGAATGCAAGCTTATATGTAGCATTGTATAAAATATTGGGTTCTCCTGTCAAGCAGTGGACGTTCAATTAGTAAATAAAGGAAGGTGATATGGGACGAAAAACAGATCAGCTGACGAAAAAAAGAAGACGAAAGAGACGAAATGACTCGACTTGTCAGTAAGCGTGACGTCACTCGAACACCTGAACAGGTGCAAACATCAAAGGATGCCGTTTTTTCCCACGGTCGGTAAAATTTTCCCAGCCCCAACCGGCGCAACATCTACTACTGGCAATTAACGTCACTTTGACGTAAAATGCGTATTTAAATGAGGTAAAAGATTTAAAGTTGCAGCTGTACATATGGACAAGAATAATTATGGACAGTGTTCTGTATATTCTGTTTTTCTCTGTAAAAGCTTAGATATAATAAAACTCTTTCTATAAATATAACTTTTAAAGAGCTGATATAAATAATTTTCCTTACGAATGACAAATTTTTATAATTTTGTTTTGTTCATTTATGAATTAATTATCCTCTTCCAATTGCATTAGTTATTTTGCAATCCACTGTATAAAGCACTCAACATACACAAAGAGAAAAAGTAAAAAACCAAAATATAAGTGAATAAACGTCCCACGCTTTTCCCGAAATCTCTCTAAATAAATATATTTGTCGCTGCCTACTACCAAACCTTTTTTTAGTCCATTAATAGGTAAAACCTAATTCCTTTCATTTTTTCCAAAATTACGGACAAGTTGGCCGAGAGAAATTCACGACGTTGTCTGAATAGAGATTAACTTGCATATTAGATTTTTTCGAATTGTGTTTTCGAATGTCAAAGCTTTCATGATGTAATTAATTCGGAATATGAGGAATCCTAAATTTCAGGTTATTATGATGTCAGGCCGAGTTTTTCGGGATTATATTGATTTTAAACAAAATTAATTACTTATAATACTACTACAGCCGTTTATTTAAATATTTAAGATAAGTTATTAGTTTAATTTTATTGTTTATATTACGAAACTTTATTACACTACTTGTTATATAAAACTGGTACAATTTTTCCCCAAAATTAACTTGATTGCTAAACAATATAATTAGTCAGATTTGGCAAAATTGTTAAAGAGGATCATTACGATCCCAAGTTAGCTGATAAATAGGATGAAATATGAATAGTTTGAGTTAAATAGGGTTTTTATATGGGATTTGCACCACAGAAGATTTCAAAAAACCAAAATTAATTTCACAATGCACACGATGTCAAGATTACGGAAAAACACACAATTATTGTAGAAGAGAGCTGAGATGCATCAAAATACATAGGAAGACATTGCCCTAGGTCGGACCCCCCCTGCCGTCCGTAACTCCGATCTGGCCGGGATCAGCTAACTCCACCTCTCCCATACTAGGGCATTGGGTTTGGATTGTCCGTTAGAAAATAACTTCTCCCTGATATCCGTTTTTTGACCAATTCTCAGTCTCTCGTCATCATATATCAGCTTTTGTCTCTCGCTCTCATGCGACCACCACATCCACCTCTGCCTAAGCAGATTTTTTCTTTACTTTGATTCCTACTATTTGTCTATTTGTCGCCGTTCACCTGCACCTCAGTCTGCACTCACTTCATTCCACTTGCACTGTCGCCTACTCGTGCCTGCCGCCATTTCCGCCTCTCTTACTGTCTTATTCATACTTGCCTTTACCCCTGTGTTGCCAACCTCTCCTTCTTTCTACCTCTGCGGGCCCAGTTCTGTCTCCTCGAAAGCTGCTAGAATTGCTTCTAGCACCCGCTCTTCCTTCTCTTTTAGCGACAGCACCTTCCTCACATAGTTGTGGATTTTGTTCCACCAGCGCTCATTCATCACCATCTCCTTTAACATCCCTCTCACCGGCTAAAACACTATCTCTATTATTTCTTTCTCTTACCCATCTGACACACTCTAGAAGGGTATGTGATACAGTGTCTGAAGCCCCACAATATAGACAATTGTTCGATTCGGACGTTTTGAACCCGTGCAAGTAGCTACGGAAGCTCTCGTGTTCTGTGAGCACTTGCGTCAGATAGTACTTCTATGCATCTGTGCTCACAGTCCAGCCAGCTTCGCAGATTCGATATCAGTGACTTCGTCCACTGTGCCACATCTCCCGTTGCATCCCACTTATCCTCGCTTTTGACGTTTTCCCCTTGTATCTCCTTATTTCTTCGTTGAAATATCTTTATCTCTCTCTCACCAACATATATCCCGCGCTGCTACCAGCATTGCGAGATTATCCGCGAATGCAAAGGGGGTAACCCCCCTCCAAATTCGCAATCCATAATCTTGTCGTATACTAGGTTCTACGACAGTCCCTCGCCGCGACAGGACCCAGCACAGAGGACCACTGCAAAGTATTAAATATGTTTAGGACGTCGAAAAGGAGTAGAACCACCCACTTGTTTAGGTATGCCCTCCTTTCACATTCACATCTCCGCATCTACCGAACTCTTACCCATGCAAAATCCATAACGCTTTGGGGACAATCTCCTAGACCTCTCTATCACCCCTTCGATTCTTTCACGCAACATACTATTATAGAATTTTTCATACGAGTATAAAAATGATTCGTCATTAAAGATTTACGATGTTCCATTGCCTGGTCCAACTCCGCCGTTGCCTGGTCCCAAGTCCAGGATGAGAAAGGAGGAGGGTTAAGCAAGGGACTAACTATTCCTTCTTGTAAAAAAAACATAGTTATGAAAACGAAGCACATGCCTCGGATAAGGACGGATCTTTTAAGACGACAAAAGCGACGACAAAGGACAATGAATATAGGAACCTGGAACGTACTAAGCCTATATCGACCTGGAGCCCTAACTCAGGTGGTCAAAGAACTTGAATCCAGAAACATGGACATAACTGCTTTACAAGAGATTAGATGGACTGGAGAAGGTACACTAAAAACTAATAAATCAGTAGTATTTTTCAGCGGAAGCGAACGAGAACATCAATTCGGAACTGGTTTTATAGTAAGGGAAAGTCTTGTGGGGTCAGTTTTAACTTTCAAACCCGTTAATGAAAGACTTTGTTATATCAGAATCAAAGGACAACTACATAACTATTCCCTAGTTGCTGCCCATGCACCGACAGAGGAAAAGGAAGAGCATGTAAAAGATAACTTCTACGAGAAACTAGAGGAACTCATAAATAATTTACCTAAACAGGACATGCATATTATCTTAGGAGATTTCAATGCAAAGATTGGGAAGGAAGCAGCGTACAAACCAACAATAGGTAACCATAGTCTTCACGATGTTAGCAACGATAATGGAACAAGGCTAATAGACTTTGCAGCATCCCACAATCTACTAATAAAATCGACAATGTTTGAACACAAGAATATACACAAACAAACATGGGTCTCCAACGACGGCGTCACAAGAAATCAGATTGATCATGTTCTAGTAGATGCCAGGAGGGGTAGTAACTGTCTAGACGTAAGAAGCCTAAGAGGAGCTGATGGAGACACGGATCATTTTCTTGTAAAAGCGAAGATAAGGACAAGAATAGCGTCCAAAAAAACACACAAGAATACACCAACACAATTATGGAATACCGAAGTTCTACGTAATAAGGAGACAGAACAGAAATTTCAAAAGGCTATAAAAATCGCTCTAGCACAGACAGAAGACTATAACAACATAGACTCAGCTTGGAAAAATATCAAAGTAGCTCTGACAAGCGTATCAGATGAAATACTAGGACACAAAAAGAAAACAACAAAAAAATGGTTCGATGATGATTGCCTGAACTCCATATTAGCAAGAAATATGGCTAGAAGGAACATGCTACAAAACCCCTCGCACAACAACAATGAAATGTATAGACAAAGAAGAACAGAGACAAGAAAACTAATGAAAAGGAAGAAGAGAGAGTATCAGGAACAAATAATCAGAGATATAGAAGAAAAAAGAAAGAACAAACAAGCGAGGCAGTTCTTTAAAGGAGTTTCAGATATCAAGACCGGGTACCAAGCAAGAACAGGAAACTTTCTTCAAAACGACAGTGGACAGCTTATCACTGATGACAAGGAAATCTTAAAAACCTGGAAGGAATACTTCTATCAACTATTAAATGACCAATCTAGCAGAAGTACATCAAACATAGAGGTACATACAGCTGAAATAGAAGACCAATACCCGACATACGAAGAAGTAATACAGGCAATTAAAAAACTCAAAAATAATAAGACACCAGGTAGCGATGGTATACCCGCAGAGTGCTTAAAACATGGAGGAGAAGCGTTGTACAGTTCGATATACAAGCTAATTCAAGACATTTGGCAAGAAGAAACAATGCCAGATGAATGGAAAGAAGGGGTTATTGTACCAATACACAAAAAAGGAAACAAAAAGCAATGTATTAACTACAGGGGAATAACACTCCTAAACACCACCTACAAAATTCTTGCAAACATCCTGCAGGAAAGAACCAAAACATACACAGAAGAAATCGTTGGAGATTATCAATGCGGATTTAGACCGGGCCGCTCTACAATTGACCAGATATTCACAATAAAACAGATAATGGAAAAATGCTGGGAGTTTGATCGTGAGCTTCATCAGATATTCATAGATTTTAAACAAGCATTTGATAGAGTATGTAGGGACAGACTGTGGACAGCGATGCAGGAACTTGGCTTTCCAAAAAAAACTAGTCCGGTTGATACGGATGTGTATGGAACGGTTATGATGTAAGGTGAGAGTTGGATAACAATACTCGGAGACATTTGAAATAAACAATGGACTAAAACAGGGAGATGCACTTTCACCACAACTCTTTAACTTAGCTCTGGAGCACATAATCAGAAGTGCAAGAATCGAAAAATCGAATACAGTATTTCATCGAGAAGGACCAAACTTACTACTGGCATTTGCAGACGATATAGATCTAATCGGAAACACGCGATTAAGGATGAAGGAGACTTTCGTAAGGTTTGAGAAGGAAGCAGAGAAGATGGGGCTCCGAATCAACGAAAACAAGACGAAATATATGTATATGAGCCGCAATAACCAAAGCAGAGACAGAATCGGTCAGAACATTACCATCGATGACTTTAACTTTGAGCGCGTTAGAGAATTCAAGTATCTTGGAACAACAATAACTGAAGACAATAACGGATCACAAGAAATAAACAACAGGATTCAGGCCGGCAACAGATGTATTTTTGCCCTCCAAAACCTTATAAAATCAAAACAACTAACACGACGTACGAAGATACAGGTTTATAAAACAATCATACGACCCGTTGTGATGTATGGAAGCGAAACGTGGACGATAACAAAGGCAAATGAAGAGAGACTACGTGTTTGGGAAAGAAAAATCCTAAGGAAGATCTTTGGTCCGGTGCTTGATGAAGCATCAGGACAATATAGGATAAGAACTAATAAAGAGCTTGAAGAACTTTACCCAGACGCCAACATCATAAAAGAAATAAAGTCCAGAAGACTCCAATGGGCAGGACACCTCAGAAGACATTCTGACGAACGAACAGTAAGACTGGTGTGGGAGGAAGTCCCAACTGGAAGGAGACCACGCGGACGCCCTCGTCTCCGGTGGCGAGATAATATAGCAGGAGACCTAATCACTATGGGCGTGGTGAATTGGATGGAGGTTGCTAAAGAGAGAAAACAATGGAGGCATGTTGTCGAGTCGGCTAAAACCCACGAAGGGTTGTAACGCCACGGAGTAAGTAAGTAAGTAAGATGTTCCATTGAAGAAAAATGTGCTAAAATAAATAAGTTTATCAAAGCATAAAAACATACACCATTTCACCATACAAGGTAAAAAAGCAGGAACCGGCTCATTATAATCTGATAATGGGAGATTTTAACGGGAAACTTAACAGGAAAAAGGCCGAACAAGAAGTGGCAATTGGAGATTTTAGAATCGGAGTAAGATACGAAAGGGGCGAAATGCTTACCAACTTTCTACTGCAACACAAACTGTACGCAATGAACACCTTTTTTAAGAAGAAACAAAAAAGAACATGGATGTGGGCTAGTCTAGACGAAAGAACTAAGAGCGAATATGATTATATAATATCAGACAAAAAGCTAATTTTTCAAGATCTCACTGTACTCAATAAACTATATAGTAGGAAGCGACCACAGACCAGTAAGAGCTAGAGTAACGATAAACCTACAAAAAGAAATAGCAAACATGATAAACAGTTGCAAACGCATAGTTTGGAATTAACCTAATTAGCCAAAAGCATACATAAAAAATATAGCCGAAACTTTACAGAGTAATAATCCCATACCACTAAGTATCGACGATCACAATAAATTAATAACCAACTCGGTTATTAATTTTGCAAGAAAAATGACACCAAAAGTGAAAAGGTTAACAAAGATACAAAAGCTCTCATATTAGTATAAAGATATAATATTAATGTAATTACTCAAACAGTAGAAGAGAACAAAGGTTTAAAGATAATGAAAAGAAAACTCACACAAAGTAAAAGAGAAATATACAAGCTGAGAGATAAAGACGGAAAGGCAACAACAGAAAAACAAAACATTCTGAAAATAACCAGAGAGTTTTATAAAGACCTCTATACCAGCCAAAAACTACAAGACAATTTCCCGACACGAGTAAAGACTCTCACAAATCAAGGATCGGAAATACTTTTACCCATTACTGTGTCAGAAGTAAGAGCAGCTTTAAAGAAATTGAAGAACCTTCTATCGCCTGGTGATGATAGACTCGTTATTGAGGCAATATAAGCAGGAGGAGAAATTCTATTAAAATTAGTAAGCGAACTGTTTAATAAATTCTTACATGCGGGTATGATTCCAAAAGACTGGAACAATGCAGTGATAGTCTTGTTACACAAAAAATGCGATATTACTAAATTAGAAAATTATAGACCCATCAGCCTCTTGACACATATATACAAAGTCTTGTATGTAACACCTAAACTTGATTTCTATCAGCCCAAAGAATAAGCAGGTTTCAGGACAGGATATGGCATAAATGACCATTTACATACCATAAAGATCTTAATAAAAAAGTGCATCGAGTACAACATACCACTTGTTCTTGCATTTGACGATTACGAGAAGGCTTTTGATTCTGTAGGGTTTAAAACAGTATTGGAAGCCTTAAATTAAAGCCGAATAGATTATATGTACACGACACTAATCACAAACATCTACGAGAACGCTACATCAAGTATACGACTACACGAAGACACAGAAAAATTCAGCTTAGGTCGAGGAGTTAGACAAGGAGACAGTATTTCATTAAAATTGTTCACGGTAGCTCTAGAGTCAATATTTAAGAACACTCAATGGCAAGATATAGGCATCAATATAGATGGAGAAAGATTAAATCATCATTAAATCATCTAAGATTTGCAGATCACGTTGTATTAATCGCAGATAACTACAAAAGAACTCGCAGAAAAGTTTCTATGATACATTCGCTTAAAAGTCTGTCTGAAAGAGCAATTTTAAAATTAAACTTTGAGAAAACTAAACTTATGACAAATCTCGTAATGAGTGGAAATATAACTATTGACAATAAATACCATACAACAAACAGACACTTACAAATATCTGGGACACGAGATCAAAATAAGCAGAGATAATCAAACACATAAAATACAGAAGCGAATAGGCCTGACATGGGCAGCATTTAGCAAATTAAACCATATTCTAAAAAGTTTAATTCTCATGTGTCTCAAGCAAAAGGTTTATAACCAATGTGTTTTGCCTGTACAAAATTATGGAGCAAGACTTTACACTTACGCAAAAATCTACGAATAAACTCAGAGTTACACAACGAGCCATGGAACGTGCAATGCTGAACGTGAGCCTTCGAAACCACATAACAAACCAACAAATCAGGCAAAGATCAGGAGTTCAAGACGTCATCGAAAGAGTTACGACGCTTAACTGGAATTGGGCAGGGCCCTTAGCCAGAACACAAGATGGACGGTGGACAAGACGTATTATGGAATGGAGGCCCAGAAACTATAAAAGAAGCTGAGGACGACCACCGACTAGATATACCGATGATATAAAACTTGTAGCGGGAAACTGGCTGCAAGCGGCCAGTGTAGAAAACACTGGAAAGAACTGAGTGACGTCTATGTCCAGCAGTGGACGCGATTGGCTGATTGATGATGATGATGATGATGAGTTTTTTTGCATTTTGTTTTTAATATTTTTATGTTTTTGTTTTATTTTTGTTTTGTTTTTTTTTTTGCTTTAATAATGAATACTACATTAACACAGGTATCAATATTCTTCTCTTTAAGTTCTTTGGTTATTCCTTGTTATTTTGCAGTTTGTGATTTTACGTTTACAAACGTACACAAACCTATTCTTAGAATATTTTTCTCACGTTAATCGTTATCGTTGAATCCGATCTGTTCCGAGGCATAATATTGTCTCTATGAGGATAGTATTTACAGTTCATCATTAGGGTGCTAACCATGCTGAAAACTCTCTTTTCCTTCATCCGAGCTTGGGAAAGAAAGACTAAGAGAAGTATGGCGCGTTATTAGAGGTCAAAGAACGGAAGTGAAAGAGTTAGTAGACCCGAAACACATCGAAAAGGATGCATGGATTGACTATCTAAAGAAATTATATACAAAGGAACAACAAATGACGTTGGAACCACTAACATCAGAAATTACCATAAACGAAGAAGTTCGCATAAGCAAGCATGAAGTAGGGGAGGGTAGTACACAATGAGACAAGAAACACATTGTTATATCTGACATTGACATTTTTGAATTTGTCTACCAACTGAGTTAACCAGGCATCAATATGATTATTTCCTCAATATAATCTTAAATAAATATTCCCCTATTAATGAAGAAACAAAATCTATGATTATTTTTCTAACCGTCTACATCTGTCTGATTGTGTACCATTGGTGGTACACAATGAATCAGGTGTTGGTACACAATAGGTCAAGTGGTATTATTTCAATAATTTGTTAAAGTAAATACATAGAGGGTAGTCTTTATTATCGAAAATAGAAATTTTATAGGTACAATAGAAAAACTGAAATGAAAGAAAATTTTAACGCATCTTAATACTGTCATACTTTACATCAAATTTGAAAGAAGATGCAAGGCGCTTGTTTTTTCTTATCTACATTTTTTGGTTTTGGTGGAATTGATACAACGTCTGACCTTGCTACTGCAGCAATATCTTCAAATGAAGGAAAAATAAAGCAGTCTTGAAGCTTACCACTTTTTCTTAAAAATGACACTTTAAATTCATTATCGTTTAATGCCTTGAGATCTTTAGCAACATAAAATATATTTTTTTTCAAATTTCACTAATACAAAACTATGTACTAGTATCATAATTGTCTTCCAACTGTAAATTTTCACATTCATCACCAGCAGAATCATCGTAAATGATTAGTTTTTTACTCCCATCGGATGAAGTGCTATTACTTCGTTTATTTGTTTTTCTACTTTGCTTTGGTGCTGAGCCGCTTACTTTTTTTTAATTGCCGTATTGCTAGATTCCAGTAAGAGCCTAAGAAGGTATACATTTAATTCTAACAGGCAACGGTGGGGGAAATCTTTTTTGACCTCTACGTCACGAAACATGACACCCTGATATCTTTCGACCGAGTGGGATACTAAACCAGTAGACCCGTGAAGAACCGTGTAGAACCGTGTAGAATCGTGTTCCGGCTAAAACCTTAACCACCGTTTCAGAGAGGTGGTCTTGCCACTCAATAAACAACTAAAATAAAAAACTAAAAATGTATATATAACCATACATATTACCGTAAATCAGAAAATGTTTAGACGTTAGGCCATAAACTAATAAACAATATTAACTATAAATTTTTAGATCCCTGGCTTAATTTCCTTCTCTATCATCATGTTCCTTTTTCTTGATCACCCCAGAAATCAGACAGTGTACTTCTTCCCATTCTTTCTCTTCTCTCAACATTATGTTTACAATATTTCTTTCATCCAGCCCGAAACACCTTTCTTTCTTAGATCTTCTTATCTCATTCCTGTATTTATTTTGCATTCGCTTTAATTCATTTATTATCTCTTCCAAATCTACTGCTTGTACTCTTCTTAACCTCTTACGCGCCCTTCATACTCTCATGCAGTTTGTCCTCATATTTTCACGCTGCTCGTTCCACCAATATGGTTGTTTTCTTTCATACCTCCCATTTGATCTTACACAAGCCAACTCCTGTGCATCACTCAGACCCTCAATTAACTCACACACATCCTCACATCTCGGACCAATCAAGCCAAAAGCATCTACAAAAACCTCCTCATTTAAACATCTCTTTAGATTGATATCCCCATTTTTACGTTTCTGTCTTTTGCTAGCTATTTAAAAACTCACATACCTGTGTAAGCTAAATGATTCTTTCAAAACAGTCCAGCTTACGACCCGGTTTAGAAATTTAGTTGAAACCAGTGTGATGTCCAGAAAGGATTCACTATTACCTTTTACGAATGTAGGTACCTTACCGTCATTTAAAACGGTAAGCCCTATTACATGGATCCATTCTGATAGATATTTCCCTCTCCCATCTTGCACTCGTGGGTGTCATGGACGATCCTTCGCATTCAGATCACCAGCTATGACGACCAGTACAGTCTCCATCCTAGCCTTTTGCATAATCGAGTCAATATACTCTTCATATACTCGAAGCGGGATGTTTGGTGAAACATAGCAATAATATACTACCAGGTTTCCGACATATACCTTAACATAACCATTCTTAATGGAATCTCTGGTAAATCAAGATCCTCGATTCACCAAGTACACGGCCACGTCAGATTTCCTATCTTTAATGATCCCCTGTCTAGAGACCAACTTTACGTTGGGCTCCTGAAATGGGATCATGTCATAACCTTCCCTTCGTGCAAGTGCCTCTGCAATATCGTGAGCAGCCCTCAACCTTTCCACATTTATTTGTAGAAACTTCGTAATAAATGAGTCTTATCTCTTTAACTTGCTTACCCGTACGCTGTCTGATTCCTGGCCCTAAGTGCTTTCACCCACTCTTTCCTCCTCCCTTCTAATAGGGTCTCTCTTGACCTTCCGTTTTTCCGTTTTTCCAATATCAGTTTTCTCTACTCCGGGCATCTTAAGCTGTCGGCTTTGTGCCCGGCTTCTTTACAACAAGTTACTGCATTCTCGTGTCTGATGATCCTCTTTGCCACATCTATAGCAGCAGTCCGCTCTGTTTTCTCCCTTGCATTCGTTTTTGCTAGATGCATGCAGGCCCTGCCTGGACTGCAGGCATCTAGAGCATCGCTGGATGTGCAATCTCTCTCGTATCTTGCACGAGTTCTTTCCGGTATGTGTTCTTTCTCCAATGCTTTCTTGGCTGCGATCCACGTCAGTCCAACCGTGACGTTTGTGTTCCCGTCTCTATTTTCCCTTTTAGAGACGAGTTTGACATCATTAGGCCTCCTTCTGCCGGTATATCTCCGGACCTGCCTCAGAATTTCTTCCTTTGTGACATCTCCGTCTATGTCAAATATGTCAACTTGAACCTGATAACCCTGGACGTCTTCTACCGTGTTTCCCTCCGTACGGACCACACTAATCTCCCTCCTTCTTCGTGTCTACGCTACCCTTTATTTGTTTCAGCAACTCGGCATAAGATTTTCCACCTCCTTTCACGATAACCTTCTGGGTCCCCGACCTAATTTCTTCTTGTTCATACTCCTCCAACACGAGGTTGAGGTCCATACCTCTAAAGGTGACTTCGAGGAGCTTCCTGAGGTTCCTACCTCTGTAGCCACCCACTACTTTTAGGGATGCCTCTTTGGTCCCTACAATTTCTATGTCTTCCCTTAATTTAGACAGAATTGCCAGTAGTCTCTTGTCCCCGTCCATTTCCGTCTCCCCTTTTTCCACAGGGACCATAAAAATGGTCTGACGGCTTCCTCGGTTCTCCTCCTTCTGGCCCTTTCTCGTAATTGTGGTTATAGTATTAAGTTGGAAGTATTCCACTTGTCCTGATCTATGTGTACCTTCAATACATATTCCTAATTCCGGTTTTTTCTTTATCAGGTCGTGGAACCTTTCCCCCTCGCCGAAAAGTCCAGGTTCCATAACCACTATCGAGTCGCCTGCTGCTTTATTTCCTCTTCCCGGTTTGGTAACCGTATAGTGATTTTTTTCCCATTCAATTTCTAGGATTTCCTCTATTTTTTTAAAGTCCTGTTCCCCTGAGTTCAATAACTTTGCGATCATTTCTATCTCTCTTTCCCTAATTTTTTCAGGGGAGAACACTTCAAAGTCCATCTGTGTGAACACGCTTGCAGTCTCCTTCATCGTAATCCTCATCACCGCTATTTTTTACTAGTACTTTTTCTTTCTCGACGCTACCGAGCGCGATTTGTCTGAAAGTGCCCTCCATGTTTTCGGTGACTCTTAAGTTTTTTTATTTTATTTTTAATTATAACCTTCGTATTTGTACGGTCGGACATTAGTTTTAATAAATTATTTGTAACGCTGGTAAGTATCTCCATTGCTCTTATCATATGCGTTATGTCAAAGCTCCCCTCATTCTTCGCAGGTCTTTTCCCTCCTGTGGTGAGTGTGAAGAAGTCCTTGGTGTGTGAGAGTGTGAAAGTGAGAAGCTCCTTTGTAAGGTTGCCTCCCTTGAAAGATCTGTCTTGGTAAGTTCCCGACCCCTGACTGGAGACCTTCCAACAAATTCTCTTTTTCCTAACATTATCTTCTCCTCCCTCTTTTCTTCTTCACTGAGGACTTTTGCTATTTTTCCATAACTGCTATTGTACACCATATCATCGCATTCATAGCTTGTTCCAATTTGGTCCATAGTTTCTTTGTTTTCTTTGGGTTTTTTGCTTAAGTACTTATCCATATAATTCCCACGAATAAGGACGAAATTGTATTGTCAGGCGAGGCAGTGCGCCCTTACCCACGCTAAGGCTTAAAATACAGCGGAGGTTCGCCAGTCCTCCGAAGGTTCCGTTTGCGGCCATCTTACGCTAGGCCATTCACCACTTGGGCACGGATCACCTGACACCGTGTGGTTGCGGATTTTTATCGAGGTTTACTCCTCTGAGCGGTAGTGTCGTTTTATGACACTGATACACGGCAAGGCGCCGCCCCCCCCCCCTCCCCGTTGTCGGACATGGTAAGCAAAAAGTGAAATGTCTAGAACCAAAGTCATAAAAGGGCAATCAACATAAGAATAGTGAATAAAATAAGATAATAAGATAGGTGAATGGCCGGAAATCCTCTAGCCTCTCCTTAGCATTTCCTCTTCTGCCCCGTCGCACTCGCCTTACAAGTATTAGCGGCTGCGACCGGCCAAAAGAACTATTAACTACTAAACTATTTTTGTTGATAGTTTTATAAAATTTTGGTAAATGTTTGCTACTGTTTGAACATTTACCAACCTTCTTACATCTGAACAAAGATTTTTTATATATTTAAATCCTTAAATAATATTTAGATTATTTGGAATTGCATCACTATAAGCTTGCATGGTAATAGTTTCTTTATCTTCAGTTGAATAAGTTATACTGTTGACATCTTTGTGTAAATTTTCGTAGTACAGTCCCGTTGGTTAGCTGTCCGTCCATGATATCCTTAGGATTCTTCAGTATAGCCACATCTCAAAGGCTTCAAATTTTTTCTCCATCGCATCTCAACGCTACGGAGTTTAATATCGAGAAGATATAACATCGTATCGAACTTCGTTCGACGAATCGAACGAAGAACAAACGATCAAACAAATTACAGAAATAGTGCAAAATGTAAATACAAAAATAGTGCAAAAAAATCATGGATGACAGATGAGATCCTGAAACTAATTGACGAGAGAAGAGAAGCCACAAATGACCCAGACAAACATAAAACCATAAATATATTAATAAGAACGAAAATCAGAGAAGTGAAGCAAAAAGAAGCAAGGGAAACATGCGAAGAAATTGAGACTCTGCAGTCAAAGTACGATAGTCACAATGTACATAGAAAATTTAAAGAACTCACAGGAGGACCAAGACAAAAGCAGAAAGGAAATATAACCGATCCTGACGGAAACAGCATCTTGGACAAACAGATTAAAATAAGAACGTGGAAAGAATATCTATAAAAATTATTTAAAGACCAAAGAGATAACACCTTTGAGCTAGAAGAAGAGGAAATAATGGACCAAAAATAATACAGCAGGAAGTTTATTCCGCAATAACATAGTTAAAGGAAGGCAAAGCGACAGGCTCTGATAATATACAAGCAGAACTACCCAAACTAATGGACAACGAATCAATAGCAATAATCGCAAAGATATTCAACAACATATACAACTCTGTAGAAATACCAACAAAATGGCTGAAATCTGAGTATATTGCTCTTCCAAAAAAACCAGCAGCCAAAAATGCGAAGATTACCGTGCTATAAGCCTTATGAGGTATCTACTAAAATTGTTCCTAAAGATAATTCATAAGAGAATCTACAAGCTCTGTGAAAGTCAAATTTCCCCCAAGCAGTTCGGGTTCACAAATGCTGTTGTTACAAGAGAGGCTTTGGTCTCAGTATAAGTCTTATTACAGAGATGCAGAGACGTCAACTGCGACGTATACGCATGTCTGGTTGATTAAGAGAAAGCGTTTGATCGAGTACATCACGCCAAGATTATGCAAATACTAAAAGAAGCAGGAATTAACAACCAAGATCTGAAAATAATTCGAAATCTTTACTGGAATCAGACAGCAAATTTTAGAGTTGAAGGTGAACACACTGACTATGTGAAAATCTGTATTTTGTCTCCTCTAATTTTGAATCTGTACTCTGAAAGAAGACTTATCGAAGCTTTGTACGAAACTGAAAAAGGTATTCTTTTAAATGGTCAGTGGCTAAACAACATCAGATATGCAGACGACACCATAGTATTTGCGGACAACTTAGAAGACCTACAAGTTCGTATGAACAAAATCACGTATTACAGTCAACAATATGGACTCAAGAGCTAACCTAGAGCCTGCTGGAAAATAGTAAATTTCGAAAGAAACTACACTAAATCCAGTTCGGTACAACCTGATCTACCTCCAGACGAAATGAATCAATTTTTTAGTACAATTGCAGAGAATATAATAACATCTCTTCCCACTATTAACGTCGATGTCCTCGTCAATTATAGAAATTATCCTTCTCCGAGCAAGTCATTTTTTTTCGGCCCGTTCTGGAAGAAGAGGTCTCTCAAATAATAAAGTCGCTTAGTAATTCTAATTGTAGGGACGTTCACGAGATAAATAGCAAAATTTTAAAAGAAACTTACCAAATAGTTTTAACACCTTTTACTCATCTTATTAATTTAATTCTATCCACTGGAGTATTTCCAGAAGTACTAAAATACTCAAAAGTACTACCAAACTACAAAAAAGGTGATTCCTCAAAAACTGACAATTACAGACCCATAAGCATTGTTTCTACTTTTGGGAAAGTGATTGAAAAGGTTATCAAACAACAATTTTATTCCTATTTTGAGTCAAATAATTACTTTAGCAACTCACAATATGGATTTAGAAGTGCTCGTTCTACTACGAACGCGGTATTTAATGTTGTGAGCGAGGTAATTGAGGGGCTTGAATGCGGCAATCGCATAGCAATTTCTCTTTGTGACTTATCAAAGGCTTTTAACTGCGTTTCACACGACATTTTGCTCCACAAATTAAATTACTATGGAATCAGAGGTATCCCTCTTAAGCTTATAACTTCTTATCTATGTGGCAGACACCAGGCGGTAGTGTCTAAAGGTCATCTATCTGATTTTCTATCCGTAAAACATGGAGTCCCACAAGGTTCGGTCTTAGGAGCTCTTTTGTTTATTATTTATGTCAACGATCTGCCTAAATTCATATCTCTGTACAAAACCATACAATTCGTAGATGATACGACATACGTTATATCAGGAAAAAATAATGATGATTTAAAAATGTCTCATGAGGAAGTTTCTACTAAATCTTGCTCATGGTTTGCTGCAAACAAACTAAAACTTAACTCTGATAAAACGCAAAATATGGTTATATCTGCAAGTAATTTACACAATGATCTAGTTAACAAAGAGGCTGTTAAACTATTGGGAATAACCATAGATAATCGACTCAACTGGTCTGCTCATATCTCACACCTTAAGAAACAGCTATCAAGTTCATTATTTGTTATTCGCCAACTAGCAAGGGTTGTCAACTTTGAAACATTAAAAATGACATATTTTTCTTTATTCCACTCTCACCTAAACTATGGTTTAATTATACGGGGCAATTCAACAAATGCACTTAAAATTTTTAGAATACAAAAGAAAGCTGTCAGGATTTTAGCAGGGGTTTAGTTATCTAGAACACTGCCGACCTCTCTTTATCAAATTCAAAATTATGCCGCTACCTACTCTGTTGATTTTTCAAGTTTTAACTCAAATTTACAGAAAACGTGCCCATTTAATAAAGCAGTCTGATGTCCATGTTCACAATACGCGAAACTGTCACTACCTACGAACAAATCGCTGTAGATTAAGTCTTTCAGAAAAAAATAGTCTTAATTATAACTATTACAAATACAATATTTTACCAAAAAGTATAAAAGAGCTAAGCTGTAATAGTTTTGATACAGTTATAAAAAAATATCTTTTAAAACATTGTTTTTACTGCTCAGAAGTGTATATGACTCATTGCAGAACATCCACTGAACTGCTTACCGTAACTTTGCCATAAACATTTTTCTGTTTAATATGTTTTCATGTTTGTATTATTTAATGTTTTATTATTTAATACTATGTATGTTTTTTTTTTTGACTTGCTACAAACAATATTTGTATATGTTATGTAGTTAAATAAATACTCTACTCTACTCTACTCTACTCAATATAAACGTTAAGAAGACAAAGATTATGATAATTAGCAAGAAAAGGATAACAGAAGGTTAACTCTACGTCAACCAATCTCCTACTAGATCCACCTTCAATCGGATGGAGGCCTTCTTCAAAAGTCACAATTTCTCTCTTAATACAAAAGTAAGAATGCTGCGATGCTACGTCTTCTCTGTCCTTTTTTATTGTGTTGAATCGTGGACCTTGAACGAAGATATGTGCAGAAAACTGGAAGCATTTGAGGTTGAAGCTATATCGGAGAATACTTAAGATCCCGTGGACTGACCGAGTCACAAATGAGGAGGTCCTCAGGTCCTCATGAGGAGAGGTACTGACCACCATCAAATCTCGAAAGTTACATAATTCTTCGGACATATCATGGTAAATGAATCCAGATATACTCTATTTCAAGCCATTCTGTAAGGAAAATATTTGGAAAGCGAGGTCCAGGAAGAAGAAGAACATCTTGATTAAAGAACCTCAGAATCTGGTTCAAGACAACATCTGTGCATCTTTTCCGAGCTGCTGCAGATAAGTTAAAGATTGCCATGATGATTGTCACCAATTGGTAACGGATAGCCACATCAAGAAGAAGAAGATAACATCATAGAAGCCTTACTTTTATCTCCAGATTAAGGTTTTGACTTTTAAAGGGTTTGGCAATGTTGTTGAATGCACTCCTAGCCTTCTCTATTCTACATTTTACTTTTTAGGAGTGATCCCATTGTTCGTTTACTATTTTTCTAAGATAGGTTTACTATTGTTCCAACTGTTTTACTCGGTCCACTATTGTATTCTTGATAAGCAGTTGGACGTCTCTAATTTTATTTTTGCTGACAACCATAAATTTAGTTTTTGATATGTTTACTTGTAGTCCAAATCTTTCACTTACTTCATTTACTTTGTTTATTAGTTGCTGTAAACTGTTTAAACTTTCTGCAAAAATAACGGTATCATCTGCATAGCGGATGTTGTTTAGGCGTTATTCGTTTAAAAGGATTCCATGTTCGCAATTTTTCAGGGCTTAACTAAATATTTCTTCTGAATATAGGTTGAATAATATAGATAAAAATATACATCCTTGTTTAACGCCTCGCAGAATATGGATCACTTCCATTGGTTCATCTCCAAGATTTGTTCTTATTGGTTCTGATTGGTTTCAGTATAAATTTTTTATTATACGCCGGTCTTTATCATCTATTTGGGCTTTTGTTAGAACATCCATCTTTTTTGGTGTTGAACTGGGTCAAATGCTTTTTGGTAGTCTACAAAGCAGATGTAGATATCCTAAGATATCTTTGCATCTTTGGAATAATACCTATAGCCTAAACAGTTCATCTCTCGTACCTACGCCTTTCATAAATCCAAACTGTGTGTCTTGTATTCTCTCTTCGCATAGCTAGCTTGTATATTCTGCGATGTATAATTTTAAGAAAAAGTTCTAGTGTATGGCTCATTAGAATTATTAGCCTATGTTCTCCGCACTTTTTCGCTCCCTGTTTCTTCGGTAACGTAATAAATTCTGAAACTAGCCAATCTTTTGGAATATTGCCTGTGTCATAGATATTATTGAAGATTTTACATAGTATTCTTAAAGATTTATCATCAAAAAGTTTAAGAAATTCGGACTGTACTCCGGCTGGTTCTGGAGCTCTGCCTTCTTCTGGTAATATTATGGCTGCTCTTATTTCTGCCACTAGTATAGCCATAGGTGATGAGATGACAAATTAACTGAGAAAAATAATGGAGGACAAGTGACTAATCTTATTATTCATGGCAATAATCACCAATACCATGTGGTAGAAGAAGTATAGGCCGACCGCTCAAGAGATGTAGCGACAATCTTCCATAGGAGTAACAACCCGCCAATGAACAAGCAAAGTGGATTATATAAAGGAAGCAGAAGAAGAAAAAAAAAGAACGAAGTAGAAAAAAAAAGAAGTATTCAATTTTTGTCACATATAGATTCGTATGTATTTTAATTTCACAAATGCAGAAACTGCAATAGCTTTTATGTATGAATGTGTACAATAACTAATTATTGGCAAATTTCCATCAAAGGGTGTTTTATACATTAAACAAAAACAAGTAATTACCAATCGTTTGATTGACAAACTATGAATTATTTTACTCACAATATATAGATGATATAAAAACAATTAGTTATTTACGTAGATTAAGACACTCTGTATATCCGAGGCGGGAAGCTACCGTTTCCACGAATCCTAACGTGGAGAGGTGGATGCAAGAGGATGGTCCTCGACCATCAGGAGGAGGCACAGCACGCATGCCGCGTGGAAACTTCTTCGTCTCTTGCGACTACCGTTGATAACATTTGTTTGGCAATTGCTAAGAGCGCCAGTTTCATTTCACACGGGGCAGTGTTAAACAGTATAAGAAGCGAAGAAATACTCCTGAATGGGTCAGATTGATTCCAGCTTTTCTCTCATCATCACTTTGTGGCGTTAGCAAGAGATGCGAGAAATACTTTGGATGAAATGGTAAGAGCAAATTTTATTTTAGAATAATGTATGGAATAAGTTGCAAAATATTTAAATCTAGTTTTTAATTTGTGCTGAATGTCGTTACATTTTATTGTTACTTGTTACTTTGATTGAATATTACACCAAATTTATATATTTTTTTCAATAGTTCTTTTTTATTAATTTAGAATTACTGCATGAATAATCTTATCAGAATTTTTGAACATGATTTTGACAACTTTAAATTTGTTTGGGAAATTTTTAATAAATCGTCAAATAAAGCGCACAATCATGCTAATAAATTTAATAAATTTTTCATTCAATTAAAAATAGGTAATAATAATCTAAAATTAGGGTTAGCGTTTAACAAGTTTATACCTCTGTAGTTTTCTTCTGACTGTTTGTTATATCCTTTTTTGAATAGAACAATTAATTTGCTAGTTCTCCATCCTTCCGATATTTTATTGTGTTTTATAGTTTTCATAATTAATGTTGTTAATTGTTCTCTTATTGTTCCACAATATTTCAGTAATTCGTTTGGTATTCCGTTTTTACTTGCAGCTTTTCTGCTCTTCACTTTTTTAAGTTTTTTTCGAACTTCCTGTGTATTTATATTAACTTCTTCATTTTTTGGGTTTTTGGTTCTAGCGTTATTTGTTCTTCCTCTGTATAGAGCTTTTTTAGATAGTCAACCCATGTATCTTTTTCTATGTATTTTGTTTCTATTAGTTGCATTTATTGTTCCATTTAAATGGAATCAAATTATGTTCCATTTTTTTCGAAAAACGTTCCCAGTGATAATGTTTTGTTGATCTTACAAGTGCATTTGTTTCGTTTCTTATTGTTTTATAATTATCATATGCCTTTTGTGTCTTGGTTGACATGGATTTCGGGTAAGGTAATCGCCTGAAAAACGATTTATTTTTATTTATTTTTCTTTCACCAAGAACTTCCTTAGCTAAGGCTAAGATATTAGTTTTAGTTTTTGCCCAGCTTTCTTCGACTCTATCACGTTCTGTGATGCTCTCTTACTCTGATTTTGCACAATACCAATTTATGATCGGTTTCTATTTTTGGTGTTGATAGTGCTCTTACATCTAAGAGATATTTTGAGAGGGTTGTAACTCTTTATTTGATAGAATAAAGTCTATCATAGTGTCCTCAAGTGTTTTCAGAAGTGTATTTTTATTTTTCTTTGCGAGGAAAAAATTTATTATTAATACGTATTGGTTTATGCCCATCAAAAGGTCTCTGTTTTTATTTCTGATATTTTCATTATATCGCTATTTTATTCCTGAAAGTATATCATTGCCAAGACGGGAGTTAAAATCATCCATAATGATTAAATATTCGTCATTTGGGCTTTCGTTTTATTACAGATGTGAATCAAAATCAGATATAAAATATCATCATCACGTAGCGCTACAACCCTGGGTGGGTCTTGGCTGACTGTACAATTTTTTTTTGTTCGGTCTTCCATCAACCTAGGGTCAAATGGAATATTCATTTTCCGGAGATCTGCTTGGATTATATTTCTCCATCGAATTCTGGGACGTCCAAGTGGTCTTTTGCCTGTGGGAATCTCCTCCCATACCAGTTTTACAAGTCTCTCGTTATGCAGTCTGTGCACGTGGCCTGCCTATCTTAGTCGCTGTGATTTAATTTCTTGGACGATATTGGCGTCATTGTAGAGTGCTTTTAATTCGATATTGGTTCTGATCTTATAAATTTTTTCTAAGTATTTTTCATTCAAAGCGTCTGAGCTTTTCTTCGTTTGCTTTGGTCATGGACCTCGTTTCGCATCCGTATGTTATTATAGGTCTGACGATGGATTTATAGATTTTGATCTTTGAACTTCTTTTAAGATTTTTTTATTTTATGAGCTTATCCAGTGCGTATAGACAGCGGTTTGCAGATTGGATTTTGTCTTTTATTTCTTTATTAACATCGTTGTCAGCTGTGGTTACGTTACGGCCCCCAGATACTTAAAACGTTGTACTCTTTCGAAATTGAAGGTGTTGACCGTCACATTTTGTCCTATTCTGTCTCTTTGTGTCATTCTATTTATACACATATATTTTGTCTTCTCTTCATTAATATTCAGCCCTACTTCACTTGTTGCTTGTTTCACCTTGTCGAAGATGATAGGAAAGAGTCTCCAACGAGATCTATGTCATCTGCATATCCGAGTAACAGCTTGGGACCTTGAACCCTTAGCAATTCTGTTTTTATTTCGGTCGACCTCATGGCTTTTTCTAATACAAGGTTAAAAAGAAGTGGAGATAACGCATCACCCTGTTTGAGTCCACTGTTAATTTCAAAGTGGATTTTAAACTCCACCAATGCATTCCGTACTTGGCTTCTTTCTACTCTATCATACCTGTCGAAAGTCTATGAAAAGATTGTGTATGGGTCTGTTATACTCCCATCCCTTTTCTAGAAGTCATTTTAGCGTGAATAGTTAATCTATTGTTGATCTGTGCCCTAAAACCGGCTTGATATTCGCATAGAACATTTTCAGCATAAGGGATTAGTCTACTAAGAATGATGTTTGAGAGGGTTTGATATGCCGTGTTTAGGAGTGAAATTCCTCTATACTTCACGCACTTTGTTTTGTTTCCTTTTTTGTGGATGGGAACTATTATGTTTTTCTTCCATCGTGCTGGTATCCTTTCTTCGAACGATATGTGTGTTATTACCTGGTGGATTTAGCGATGTAGTGCGTCTCCTCCATATTTCAGAAGTTTTGCTGGTATCTCGTCCGTACTTTGTGATTTTCCAGCTTATTTAAGGCCTTTTGAGTTTCTTCAAAGGAGGAATTTTTGACGGGCATTTCAGCTATGATATAGATCTCTTCTTTGTGCTGTTCTTCCTGTATGGTGTTTAAAAGGTCCCTAAAATACTTTTTCCATTCTTCAGTTACTTGTTTACCTTCGATTATCATACAGCCTTGATTGTCTCTCAATGGATGGAATTGGTTCTATGTCCTCTTTTCTCAGAGGAAATTGCTTTATAGAATTCTCTTGAGCCTGGTTTGGGTAGGTCTCTCTTCATAGCTTCATATTTTTGTTGTTCATAGTTTCTTTTCTTTGTGCGTATTATTTTTCTTGTTTCTTTTCGGCAGTCGTCATATTTCTTTTTATTTTGGTCTGTTTGCAGTTGTATCCAAGTCTTCCTTACTTTTTGTCTTTTTCCCAGCTGTTTCCGACATTCCTCGTCATACCATGTTTTTGATCTCTTCTGCCTACTCCTTTCGTAGATCTTATCCGCTGTTTTGGTTATTATTTCGGCAGTCGTTTCTCATAGATGTTCTATATCATTGTATTCTATTTCAGAGTTCAAGATTTGTTTAAGTTGTTCTCCGTTATAGTTTTGTTGTTTCTCTGTATTGTGCATCTTGTCCATGTTCCATGATGGGTTTATTATTGTTTTATTGTATTTGTGGCTAGATATTCTGGATTTAACTTTTGCTCTGACTAAGTAATGATCTGTGTCTCCGGCTATTCCTCTCAGGCTTCTTAAGTCTATAATATTGTTCCCATGACGAGCATCTACAATGATGTGGTCAATTTGGTCGCGCGTAATATGGTCGTTATAGATATAAAATAGCAAATACTAAGAGCAAATAGACTGGCAGAGTGCCCTAATAACAATATATGGCGAAACAGACAAATTAACACTGAGATGAAGTCAAGAATTTATAAAGCCAGTGTGAAACCAATAATGACGTATTCATCAGAAACAAGACCCGATATAGCTAGAACACAAAGACAACTGGAAAAAACAGAGATCGAAAGAAGAGTAAAGACATTAGAAGAAATTATAACTTAGAGTATATAAATGAATAGACACTAAACAGAAAAAATAATGAAATAACCACATAGGCAGACAGGTAGGGATCTGCGTGATCAAAATATCAAGAGATAATTGACTAAACGGTAGAAGAAGTATCGGACGACCACGCAAAACTTGGGGTGACTACCTGATATATATATATGTATATATATATATATATATATATATATATATATATATATATATATATATATATATATATATATATATATATATATATATATATATATATATATATATATATATATATATATATATATGAATCAATGAATCAACTTTTAAACAAGCAGAATTGTTAATAAAGAGGAAAGGGAAGGAAAAATTAGTTTCCACGCTTGTTGAATAGAGCACGTAAATCTGCTGCAATATAATTTCTCCACCTTATCTCTCTATCGGTCGCTTACCTTTCAAGTTCTCTTCTTAGATCAGCTTTACGACACGATGATCTTTTCTTTTGATAGCTTATCTTACACTTTGTGGCTTCATTATTTTTAATTACTATTTATAACTGGGAATAAGCCACAATTAAAGATAAAAAATACGTTTATTGACGTTTCAATTTCCAATTCGGAAATCGTTCTTTCCGAATTGGAAATTGAAACGTCAATAAACGTATTTTTTATCTTTAATTGTGGCTTATTCCCAGTTATAAATAGTAATTAATTTACAATGCCACAAGAAAATAGCTTCAGAACTTCATTATTTTTAATATATCTGGCTGGTTGGAATAGGAATAGGCTTAAAAGAATTCTTTCAATTCCTATTGGAAATACTGGTAAATCTAAACAACTCCACTGGACTGAATAACCAATTCCAGTAAAAAGTAGGGTCAGGGCGGACGAGGAAGGCAGAAATGGTCCTCCGAAAATGGAGTTAAACATAGGATTGTCAATTCGACCTTGTAAAAGGCTTTTTTGTTATGAAAAACAACGGAATACCTCGGAATGCAGCGAATAGAAGCATTAGCTATGTTACTTAATACTTTCTGAAATATTTAAATGATTTGGATATTTGACTACTTGCACAGCCTTATGTTGACCATCATACGTCCATACTATTCTCAGTGTATACATTTTTTATGTAATAATAGTTTATTATGTGTGAATAATTCGGAATTTTCTCTAACAACCAATACATACTCTAATATCGGATATCTTATTCCTCTCCTCTTCGTTTTTACTTGAGCTTCCAATTGAATTAGTCCAATAATGGATATTTTTTAATAATAACTCTAATTTATCTTTTGCTTCTTTATTGGAGCCACCTACTGCAAAAATAATTATCTGAAAAGATGAAAGGCGGCCATAGTACTGATTTATAACTTTAAGTCCAAAATTTATAATTGATAGAGGACCGTATCTAGTACAATTCCTTGAGGAAATCCTGCTTGGATATCTTTTAAATCTGTATAGTTTTATTTCAAAATACGTACTGCCAGTATAATGGTATAAGGCTTAATTTACTTCTTAACAAAATACGAAAATTCTTTGCGGTTTCGTGTCAACATCTTTGCGTCTGTCCATATCATTCCTGTTTTTTCCAACATCTTTCCGATTACTTAATCCAATGTCTATCTTGGTCTTTCTCTTTTATCCTTGTTATCCTATGGCATCTTTTATCCGATGTAAATGACCCCACAAATTCAGCTGTCTTTGTTCTATGATGAGACTGAGACTCCCAGTAGTTGGCTGTGTACCATAGTTTAAAAAACTTACAATGAAGTAAAAACCTCCTTTTTTAAAATAGTATAATTTTTTTGGAGTTATACTTCTATACCCGCGTTCGACGTTGAATATTTGTACTGGAGTGAATCGGCAAAATCATTACATATGTAAGATATAGGTAAGAGAGAGATAGAAAATATATTTTTTCTTTCATTCTCTCTCGAGAATGAAAATGTTCCTTTTGTAAATATATTTAGGTAATATTTATTAATATTACTATTATTTTCCATTCTCTTCAGATTTGTCTTGAGCCTCGTTAGGCATGTTAAATTATAAATTCAAACTTGTAAATATCTCAAGAAAGTTCAAATGTATACTTATATACACATATACACAACAATTAAATTTTGCATCTCTCAATTTCAGACAAAGTGACAGTTGTATCACGAAACAATATTTTTATTTTAATATTATTATTATCATGGTAAATTAAACATATGCGTTAGTAAGTTATATTGTAATTTTTAATTACTTATGAATATTGCATTTTGAGTTGTAGGGTAAAGCACATAGTTATTGGACAGTTAAGCTTTTTTGTTTTTAATGTATTCATAAAATTATAACTTACAATTATTTGCTGACAAACTTGGGTTTTCCTAAAAGATAAATTAATGCTCTTTAGACCTATGGTTTAGAAATTTAGTTAGACGTTTACCATTTATTATAAAAAAGAATAATACAAAAACCTGCAAAAAAATACAGTTATTGGACGATTTTGACAGATATTGGACATGTATGTGATAGTTATTGGACAAACACTAAAAAGGCAGTAAATACCAAAAAACCACTATTATTTAGGATTAGGTATTTATTATTTAAAAAGTTAGTTTGACCTATTTTTATTTTAAGTACAAAATATTTACAAGATAGTCCATATTAAAAAATTATCATTACATATTTTTTTTTACAGCATCTTGGTAAAGACTATAAAGTTCGTCAATTTCTGCTTCCGAATTATCATCGTGTACACTAGTATTAGATTCTATGGAGCAATCACTATCAGATGCTTTGAAGCATGTATGACAAAGGAAAATCTTATCTGGATCATCTATATCCACGATATACTGCCTATGTTTCGTTGGAATGCATTGTTCATGAAAAAAGAATTGACAAGTGTCACATTGGATTTGATTATTTTTGGATAGAATGGTACTTTTACATACAAAACAGCTTTTATTTTCTTTTAGTTTTTTTCTTACGGGAATTTTTCCTTTGACATCAGATTTTGTTTTAGCCATAACTTTTTCTTCTCGTTTTCTTTTTCTCTCCTCTTTTTTCTTTTCTTCTTTGTCTTTTAATTCGAGCTTCTTTTCAAACATTTCTTGGCATTTTTTTGAAGTAATTGCAAATGGAATTCTTTCAGTATTTCTCTTCCCTTTTCTCTTAGGACTTTCTGGAATTGTCAGATACTGCCCAAATAATGTTGAATCAATCCTACGAACCTTATTGCTTGTCTGAAAACTTGTTCCCGCACTATCTGTCAAAATATCTTCAGGTGTTTTCATTAAATTTGCCACGGTTTTATTTATTAATGTATTTTCAGTTTTATTAGTTGATACAACGTGAGTATTATCCGTGGAATTATCTTGTGTCGTTAAATTACTTTCAGTCTTATTTCCTGAAACTTGGTTGGGCATATCCAATATTGTCGTTTCTTTTTCCATTGGTGCATGCACCAAAACGTCTACTGATAATATAGTTACAGAGTTAGTGTGTGGTGACTCTGGTTTCTCAGGTAAGGTAAACTGATTTGCATCTTGATGTTTCAAATCAATAGAGATTTCTTCCTGATCTGTGATTGTAATTTTTTTAGCATCCATAATTGTATCTTCACTATTGTTTTCAGGTTGAGGATCTTTTATGTCATCCGAATTTGTTTTAATATTTTCATTATTATCTGTTAATGTAATTGTCACAGCATCATTAATTTTAACTTCATTACTATTTTCAGATTGTTTATTGAAATATTGCCAAATTTTAAATAGGGAAATAAACTCGTCACTGCCAGCTTTCGGAATCTGCTCATTTAACAATCGAAATTGAATTATCTTTTCTTCGCCAACAATATTGGTAAACGTATCATAATCCATCACTGAATCAGGCAATAAAGAAACTTCCTCAAAATGATTTTTTTCTTTCGTATTAGTTCCCAAACATTTTGAATAGTCAATTGCACTGGGGTTAAATGGAAACAGTCCGCAAGCTCTAAAGCCATTAATTAGTGTTTCAGGTTTTATACTTGTCTTAAGGGCTTTCTCCAGTACAGGTGCAAAACTAACCTTGTTTAGGACCTCTCCTGGATGTTTTTCATCCCACTGCCTAACACATCGACGCCAAGCTTCTTTTAAAGGCCGAAAAACTGCCACATCACAGGGCTGTAAAATCCTTGTAGCATTTGGATATAGCGCAAATATCTCTATTTGTAGTTCACTGCATAGAACGCTCAGAGCATAGTTGAGATGAGATTTATGTCCATCTAAAAAAAGGATGACGGGAAATTTTATATTGTTCTTTACAAGGTGGGGATGAAAAACGTTGGCAATGTATTCAAAAAACGTTTCACTCGTCATCCATCCGTTAGCGCTACGTACAATTCCCCATTCTGGGTTTAGAGATTTTGAAATTTTTTCTGGAAATCTCATATATGGATAAATTATCATAGACACACAAGTATCACCACTCGCTGAAAACGAAAACATAACGGTTATATTTTCTTTTGGAGATCCCCTATCAATTGCATAAACGTTCTTTGAGCCTAGTTGCGCAAATACTTTTCCAGTGGTCGGATTAATCTGAAACCCAGATTCGTCGCCATTAAAAACCCTAGACGGATCGGCTATTACATCTTCTAATCCTTTTTTTCTTATGTAATTATCAATTTCTACAAACCATTTTCTTATGTCATTTTCAGAGACGCACGCACTAGCTGACGTGACAGATTCGCTGGTTCTTTCTGAAAGTTCGTGATGCCTTCTTAAGAATGCCTAAAAACAAAATTTAATTTATTTAATGTAAAAGTCAATTTCTCTTAATTCTTACTTTGATCCACCCATCTCCAGGACAGTTATTTTTAAATGGATTCTTTCGAGGATTATCATTTAAAAATTTTTGCACACTGGCCTTCAGGTCGTTTGCTTTCCTGGGAAATCCCTTTCGTGCCATCTCTGTGATCCATCTTAAACAATAGAGTAAAATTTACATTAATAAAAATTGTCTAAATATTGTTCGATTACACATCTTACCTAACCAAAGTTTTCTCTTCATCTTCAGTTAGAATCGGCGAAGGACCACAAGTAGTTTTGTGCTCTGGATGTTTAATTCTAAATTCAATGGTCGATTTAGGTATTCTGTATTTTCGTGCAGCAGATCTGTAGGATTCCTTTTTACTCAGAACATCCTGCACAGCCTCTTCTATTTTATTTCTATCATATTCGCTTAACTTAGGCATCTTTTTTACCTATGCCAGTTAGAATCACAGTTATAAGACACTAATAATTCAGTTATTGGACACCTGTCCAATAACTATTTATGACAACCTAAAAATAAAACAAAATTTATGGTATACTAAATACACTGCGACTAGATTAATGCAACACTATTTAAAGTATTAAATAATATACAGTTATTGGACACATGTCCAATAATAAAATTAGCTGCAAATTTTTGATACAGTTACGGGACACCTGATTTTTAGGTTAAGAACAAGATTTAAGTCAAATTACGTATAAACAACTTATTGTTCGCATATTTATGATCAGATACGACTCGCCAAAAATTCCATATAATTGTCGAAAAAAGATACCTTACATGTTCTTCAAAATTATGATTGTTAACAAAGTATTAAGCAATACTTACCAACTGCCCACGTGCACTTTTAACAATGAAATAAAATGCACATATCAAAGCGGAATGACAAGTACCTTACTAAAATGGAGTAGTTTGAGGCGCTCTCGACATCTGTTGGTGAGTAGTTGTATTTCAATAATTACGAATCTTGTTTTTTTCATTTATAACTAAAATGTCCAATAACTATGTGATGTCCCATAACTATGGTGTTTACCCTATTGTATTATTATATTGAAATATGTTGCAGTGTATTGTATTGTATTTTTATATTAATAACACAATAAACAATGAATTTTACTGCAGAGTATGTGTAAAAAAATTTTTTGCATTCAACTCCTTTCATACATTATGAAAATAAAAATATACATTTTCATTAAAATATTGATTCAATCCTTCATTTTCTATACTCCTATTACAGGTAAAATGTTGTTTATATACAGCAAACGATGCACCATATACCTATATACCTATTTCTGCTCTCTCTTAGCTATAGTATTACATATGTAATGATTGTGCATATTGACTTCCATATAAATTTGTAATGGCGAACGCGTGTATAGAAGTATAACTTCTACTTTTTCATTATTAAAATTGTCCAGAATGGATTTATAAATTTTCAGAACTTTTTGGATTTTATCAAGAGATTTTATCAAACTAGACTTGGTTATTACCTCTCAGGCCGTAAAGTCCCTTTTTCGAGCTGGAAAATTGTGTAATTTAAGGGCCATCTGAGCTCAGTGTGTGGCTGGTTCTATAAACTGTGGCAAAACAGGTCTATAAACTGCTTTGAAAACTTTTATTTTTGTATTTAGTGATATTTTTTTTCTTCATATAAGTTTTTTGCCCATTGTATGATACAGTTGTAGCTGTTTTTTTACTCTGCTATTGATTTCTGCTTTTAGAGATTCTGTTTCTATTATTACTCCTAAGCATGTAAAAGTTTTAACTTGTTCTATTTTTGTTTCGTCAATTTCTATATTAAGTTTTTCTTTTGTTGCTCCTATATGCATTAATTTTGTTTTGTTAACATTTATCTTCATTCCGTTATCAGTGAGTAGTTCTTTCCATATTTTCAAATTATTCTGAAGTTCTTTTCCACTTTTTGCAATTTGCACCAAATCATCAGCAAATAATCCTTTCGAGATTTCTACTCTTTGAGGATTTCTACACTTTACATTTAGCTTTTTACTTCATGTTGTACATTTTTTAATAACTTTGTTAATAAATATTAGGAACATCGTAGGGCTAAGTGTCTCCCTGTCTAAAACTCCCATTGAAAACCTCCATTTATTGTAAACGTATTTAATGTTTAATTACGACCATTGTATATCTTTTGTATCATTCTTAGTAATTTGTTGACCATCTCTTTTTCTCGTAATATTTTCCATAGTTTCTGCATTGTAGTATATTTTATAAAAGTATATTTTCTTTTTCTCTTGCAGCGCTTTTTGTGTTATATATTTTAAAGTAAATATCTGATCCTGTATACTTCTAGAACTTCTAAATCCACTTGTGCTTCGTCTAATGTGTGTTCTGTTATTATTCTTAATCGTTTGTTTATTATTTTTTCTATGAGTTTCATATATGTACCTAGCAACGTCAATCCTCGGTAGCTATTACATTCTCTCCTATCTCCTTTTTTGTATATTTGTACTATTAGTGTCACTTTCCAATCTTCTAAATTGCCTTTATTTTTTCATATTTTATTTATTAGGTATTGTTAGTAATATTTGTTCTCCAGCTTTTCCCATGTTTCTCGCGCTCCAGCTGCTTTTCCATACTGCAACGTTTTTATTGTTCCTTTATATCCTTAGTTATCTACCTACAAATCTACCTACCTACAAATCTATCTATCTCAGTAACAGCACCAAAGAGAGATAACCTACAGTTATCTCTCTTTGGTGCTGTTACTAATATTTTTACATTTTTTCTTTTATTTTTATAGTTATTTTATTCTCGTTTGTTTTATCTTTTGAATATTTCTTCCACGCTTTTTTAAGAAATATTTTTTTAAAACTTGTTCTTGTTGTTTTTCTCAAACTTATAACTTTTTCCACATACTTCTTTAGCTGTATCCAATAGAAGAACCTTATAGTTATTCCATAGGTTGTTTGTATCATTATTATCTTCTATTTCTTATAATATTCAAGTGTTTAGTTGACTTTATTCTTAAATATTATTGCCATTTCTTTGTTTCTTAGTTTATAAGTTTTTATCGTCGTTTTTTAAATTAAGTTTTTCTTTTCTGTACTAGGCTTTTCCTTCTTTGTTTTTTCGTATCTTAGTTAAGACCATGTAATGGTCGCTCCCTATTTCGGGTCATCTGTTACTATTGTATACATTACTTTTCTTCGATCATTGCTTTCAACTATTATATAGTCAATTATGAATTTCTCATTTCGACTTTTTACTTTTCTAGTATACATTATGAGGATTTTTCTCAGCTTAAAAAATGTATTAGCTATTGAAATATTCTTTAAAGTGCAAAATTCTATCAATCTCCTTCCATTGTTATTTCTAGTCATTGCTCCTAATACATCTATTGTAGATTTCGTCTTTTATTCCGACCTTACTGTAGAAATTGTCTGCAATGTATATTTCTCCTCTTGCGGCTTCTTTGGCAAACAACTCTCTCCAAAATTCATATTTGATTTGTGCGTTAATATCTTCGTTTGGTCCATATACTACTATATTAGTTTTATTACTGCTTCATTCTTTATCATTCATTTCTGTTCTCTCAAATAAGTAATATCCTCTCTATTCATGCTTTCCAGAAATATATCTATTTTTTAAGTCTTCTATGTCTTGTTCAAACTACACTTGCAATTGCTGTTTTTTCTTCTGATACTCCGCTATATATTAAGGTATAATTATTTTCCATTGTTACTATTTCTTGTACTTTTTTCTTGGTATTCCTTATTATTATATATTTTTTTCTTACTTGATGTATCTATGTGTTTTATGCTTTTTCATTCTTTGATTTAATTTATTTGTGATTGTTGTCATAACCAGGATTTTGTCAGTTTTGCCTTTATGATATTCCTTGTTTTTTGCCACAAATTGTCTCCGTTTTTCTGTTCTTTCTCCATTCCTTTCAGTGTACATTTACCTTCTTAAAATCTACTTTTACCGTTTTACCATTTCCTCTCAGTTCTTTACATTGTTTAGTTATGTCTTTTCTCATTCCTTTTTATTTGGTTGTTAGATCAACATTTATAAATACCATTTCTCCCTTCAAGTTTTTTTTCACGTGTTTTTGCATAATTCAATTTTTTTCCACGTGTTCTATTATTTTTAGTAAACTTTCTGCCCCAATGTTCTTGCAGTTTTTACATTTACTTCCTTTTTTAGGTGTATTTTTATAAAATTTGTATTATCTTCTTTTATTTTCTTTTCTGCTGCATGAATCTTTAATCCAGTTACTAGAATATTGTTTCCTTTCGATTTTTTTTCGAGCATATTCAATCTATTTTTCTCCTCATTTAGAGGTTACTCTGTTTTTGCTAATTCTTCTTTTATTTTTAATTTTAACCTTTTTAATTTCATTATCTTTCCTTTATATTTTCTCTTTTTTTTTTGTTCATTTCTCTTAATATACATGGACTCAAAAGACAAGAAAATTGCAGTCAATTATAGACTATATAGTAGTTAAACAAGAGACATCTTTAAGACCCTACGATGTAAAAGTTTGGAGAGGGGCAGAATGTGGATCGGATCACCTACTAGTAAAGGCACCCGTGGAAATAAGATATATTAAACAAAATAAATCCCAAGAACAGACAAACAAAGAATCCACACGGCTCTATAACATAGACAGCTTAAAAAATTAGTCCACAAGTTTTCTTTATAAACTACGTTTGGCACAAAAATTAGACGAATAAATAAACGGAACAGCGGAAGAAATGTATGAGACTTTAAAAATCAAAATTCATGAAGCAGCATTAGAAGCTCTAGGTACGAAAGAAAAAGTAAAACGTAGAAATTATTGGTGGACAGAAGGTTTATTAGAACTGGTAGAAGAAAAGAAAAAACTGTATCTCAAATGGTTAGCGACAAAAGATGAGGAAGACCGAAAGAACTATAACAGATACAAATATATAGTAAAAAAGGAAATTAAAAAAACAAAAAACATAACCTGGGACAACAAGTGTGCAGAAATAAGCTCAATGGTAGGAGGATCTAGGTCCAGACAAGCTTGGAAAACTATCAACAGTCTTAGAAAAAATACAAACGAAACAAAAAAAAAATAAACCCCATAGACATAGAAAGATGGAAAAATTATTATGAAAATCTATTAAATGAACAACGTACACAGTTGCTAGACACACAGATAGATAGAGTTGAAACGGGGTTAAATGAAGTGGCGATGATTACCGTAGAAGAAATAAAAAACGCATTACAAAAAATGAAAAATAATAAAGCTCCTGGGCCGGGTGATTTACCTATCGAGTTATTCAAACATGCCACTGCAATAACATTAGAATTGCTTTTGTAAAATGTTTAACAAGTGCCTACAAGGAGAAAGTATCCCAAGAGATTGGAAAGTCTCGTACATAAACTCCATCTACAAAAAGGGAAACAGGAATGACTTCAGTAATTACCGAGGTATCAGCATTACGTCATCCACTGGCAAACTGTATGAAAGAGTTCTGAAAGCCAGAATAGAAAAAGAAGCCACAGAGATCGAAGAACAAAGTGGATTCCGACCAGGGAGATCTTGTGTCGACAATGTATTTACTCTCAAACACCTAACGGAAAAGAGATTAGCAAGAGAACTAGAACTTCATGCCACTTTTATAGATCTCCGTAAAGCGTTTGACTCCGTACCACTGCAGAGACTATGGACAACATTGGAAAACGCAGGTATAAATGCAGTATATATAAATGCCGTGAAAAAGCTATATCAAAATAACCAAGCTTATATTAAGGTTGGAAACCAAATTTCCAAGGGTTTCACCCAAACAAAGGGTGTCAAACAGGGCTCTTGCCTCTCTCCAACCCTGTTTAAAATATATCTTGGTAATGCTTTAAAACATTGGATGAGAAAATGCATCCCAATGGGCATATGGGTAAATGACACTCATATATACACAATCCTCTTCGCAGACGACCAGGTAGTTCTTGCCGAAGACCTACAAGATATGACGTACATGATAAACAAACTAATAGACGAATTCAAAAAATGGGGATTAGAGGTTAATACCGAAAAGACACAATACATGAATATAGGAGGCATCGGTCAAGACATGGAAACAGAAAGCGGATTAATTAAAAACGTTGATCAGTACGAATATCTCGGAGTTACACTAAGCGAAGATGGGAGAGACGACAAAGATATAACAAGAAAAATAGGAAAAGGAAAAAACATGATAAAAACACTACATCCGATCTTGTGGAATAAAACTTTAACTAAGAAAACAAAGAAAAATATATATTAGGCTATGATTCAGCCGGTGCTGACGTATGGGTCAGAAGTGTGGGTCTTTAACAATAATATGTCACAAAAACTCCTCTCAACGGAAATGATGTACTGGAGAAGATGTTCCGGGTTAACTTTGTTTGACCACATAAGAAATGAAAACATAAGAGAGAGAATGAAAGTAAAGAACACAATAATGGATACGATAGCCGAAAAACAATTAAAATGGTATGGACACCTGAGACGGATGAACGAAGAAAGGATACCACAAAAGGTTTGGAACTGGAGACCTACACAGAGAAATAAAAGGGGAAGGCCAAGAAAGAAATGGATATCCAATATTCATATAAAAATGGAAAATAGAGGTCTTCAAGAAGGAGACTGGGCCGATAAGAAATTATGGAGATTGGGATGCGAGAAGCGACAAAATTAAAGTTGCAAACACTCGCTATATATATATATATATATATATATATATATATATATATATATATATCATTTCTCTTAGTAAGTATGCATCACCAACGACATCACTCTCACCTTTCAGATATATGATTGTCAATATCTTTGCCTTTACCTCTGTGCAGGGTCAGATTTCCTAATTACGTTGTTCTATAAGTTTCTGTCTTGGGTCATACCAACACCAATCCTTTTTACGAACATGCCCGTCCCACGCGTCTACCTCCAGGTCTTTTTTTGTCTTCCTCTCCTACTCCTTCTAATAATCATTGTTAATTTTATCCTTTGTATTACTACACTCATCTATTCTTATTTCGGCCCAAGCATTCGTTGCTCCTTTTTTTTAAATGCTGAATATTCAGTTCAATACATCATTGTTTCAGAAGGAGAGACAGAAAGAAAATTGAGTTTATTGTAAATTTAAATTGTCCTTATCGTTATTTCTGTATTATATTTTACAAACAAAATCGTTTAAATCTGTTCGTCGATTTACTCAGAAACCAGTTACGTAATAAACACACTATTCTAAAGAACATTTAGAATTGTAACTGGTAAATTTTAATCACCGACTTGGATTAATTTACCTAGTTTGCGCCCACCATCATCCGGTACAATCTTAAAAAGAATATTCGGATTATCTTTGTTGTCTGACAAAATTAGTCTCTGTGTTTAGCCTTATAATGATGCCGGTTACTTGGTGTATTTTCTGTGAGATTTAGTTTCTTGACAAATAAGTAAGATATTTTAAATTTCTCTTAATTTTTTATAGCATAGATTAGTATCAAATAAATTCAGAACCTGAGAATGAAAAGGCGATAAAAAGCAATTTGTTTTTTCTCCTTTTGTTTTTTTATATAGTTTTTTTTGTGTACATAGTTTATCAGCCACTCGTCTTTTGATTTCAAATACTATTTTTCTTTGTCTAGTTTGTCTAGTCAAATATATTATGGGCTTTATTTCATTATTTAACTGCTGCTTTAGACTCATGATCACTGGTCATCTTTCCTTTTTTAGTTGATAGCGTCGATTTTGCTATAGATAATGTGGTTCTAATTATTAGGTCTTACTGGTTTTGTGGTATCTCTTTATTTCCTTCATATTCAGTCAGCTTTCTCTTTATTTTTTCTTCAAATTTATTTCGTGTTTTGAGTCTGATGTATTATTTTTCAATTCTTAACTTTCCTTTTGTGTCACCTATTAGTATTTTTATGTCGGTTTTTGGCGTTGGGTCATATGCTTGTTCCAATAATTGATAAAAAGCTACTATGGTGTCATCATCGTGTTCATTCATTGGACAGTGAACGTTTATTTTTAATATCTCTACTTTTCTCGAAATTGGTAAAACATCATAGTCAATTGAAATGTCTATAGTGTAGTTCTAGGAGATCATCATCAATTATTATTTTTGTTCTAATTGAGTATTCACCTTTAAATGCCTTAATCTTCGTCTTTTTTGTCGGTATATTTATATTGAAATTCATTCATATACGCTAGATAGTTTGTAAATAATTTTAAGATGTAGAAGATTTCTGTAGATACACGGTCAAATCATCTCCTCAGGTTCTTTAGCCCAGTTCTGGCATCTCTCTACTGAACTTTTGACCTGTACTTTGCCTTCTAATATGATTCGTATTAATTGATATCTTTTATCTCTCAAAGTATGATCCAAGTGTTGTATTTTCTTCTCTTTGATCACGCTAAGCAATTCTTTTTGTTTCTTATGCTCCGAAGTACCTCATCGTTGGTAAATTTTTATATCCATTGAATTCTTAGCATCCATGTATAGGTATAGAGAGTGGCCCAAAAGTCTGGAAACAGCCAATTATCTCATAAATTACTAGTCATAATTTTACAACATTAGAGATACACCTATTTTGGGATACGGAGATTCCATATTTGATATTTGCAATATTGCCAGATTTTCCATTTCTCTTATATTATTAGTAACTTTGGTTTTTTAAATTCGTCACCCTGTATATATAGTCATTATTGAAATCTGCTATTCAATACGAGTTTAACCATAAACACTTATGATTTTATGTAGTCTGGGAGGTCTTAAATAATAAAACAGTAGTCTGGTAACGCCTAATTATCTCAATAAATTCTTTAATATTATTTTCAACTACATTAAAACGTAACAATTGATAGATTACATTTTTTTAACATAATGGGTACTTTATCAAGTGCTCAAATGTGCTCCATTTGTGAGTCGACAGTACCCTAATCGATGGTAGAATGCGTCTACCACATTTCTCCATGATTGTTTAGAAATTATTCGAGATTCACCGATAATTCGTTACCTTAACCATGCAAGAGCTGTTGGTTTAGTTTTGTAAACTAAATTTTTCAAGTATCTCCCATAAAAATAATCTTTAGGATTGAAATCAGATGAACGTCAATTTTACCTCGTCTACCAATCCATCGTCCGGGAAATATCTCTTCTAAATAACGCCGAACATTAAACATTTACACCAAAATGAGCTGGAGCTATATCTTACTGAAACCATATCTGATTAAAATTAGCTCCAAACAAATTTCTCAGTGTAGGTATAATTTCATTTCTAAGTAACATTTCGTAAATATCTGACATTAAATTACCTTCAATAAATAATGACCCGATTAACTGAGTATCTACTATACGTGACCATACATTTAATTGTTGTGGTCTTTGAGTATGGTTTTCACGCATCCAGTGTGGATTTACGTCACTTCAGTACCTTAAATTGTGTCGATCTACACTTCCACACAGTGTAAAGGTTGCTTCATCGGAAAAACATATTCTGTTTACGAAATTTTCATCATTTTTAATTTTATCCATCATTACCTCAGTAAACTCTAATTTACGATCGAAGTCATCTTCACTTAATTCTTGCAATAAGTTAATTTTGTATGGTTTAAATTGATTCTTATGTAATACACATAAGACTGAAGAACGACCTACATCATGTACTTGTGCAACCCATAAAGTTTTGATGTCATTTATTACTCTTTTCGGTATACCTGATTGGTATCTATTTTTTACTTCTACAGATTCCTTAAATCGCTTTAAAGTTTTTTGTACCGTCGCCTTATAAATATGAGAACGGTTTGGGAAAGTATCATTGAACAAGTTGGCTACTTTACAATAAGATCAGTTTCGTCACTGATTAAATAAAAAGGATGATAAGACGCAATCCTGTCACACTCCTCGTCTGATTAGTATATCTCCGAATGTCGTGTGCTATATTTCGATTGTTTTGTTTGATGTCAATATAAGTTCTGAGACAAGTTGTAAGTCTTGTTCGTAAGTTCCAGTTCTTTTGGATATCGCAGGCAAATGCATTTCTATTATTTATAAATATGCATATATATATATATATATATATATATATATATATATATATATATATATATATATATATATATATGTTAGTTTTGATATTTCCGCGGTAGCTGTATGTTATATCAATGGTATTCCGGGTTTGACTCCGCATTAAATGTTGTTGGTTTTGATAAAAACCAGCATAAAGGTCTTTAAAATCTATAGATGTGACCAACTTCCTTTAGACTTCTATGTCTTACCTAATTAAAAGGCTTTCTTATTATGAAGGTTACAGGTCAATCCAATTTACAGCTGGCACTGGAGCTCCTCAAGGCTCCAACCTAGTTGCCTCACTGTTCTTGATATTTACAGATGATTTTCATGATAATTAAGTAAGTGAAAATTGATATATCTGAATTCGTGTTTGAAATAAACATATCTGAATTATCATTAGGAGTAAGATAGAAAAAATTAACTATGAATAACAAGGATTTTACTAAGAATTCAAAAATATACACTTTAAATATAATACACGGAAATATAATACACGAAATTACAGAAGCTGTTGATAAATTAAAATTAGGAAAATTGCCATGACAAAATCACAGCGGAGATGGTAAAACGTATGAGTCTAAAGGCAAAAGAAAAGTTTCGAGAACTGCTAAATGAAATTACCATTAGATTGGAAAACAGATATAATAGTACCATTGTTCAACAAATGATTAAAAATTACATACTTTAACATACATGTCAAAGTATGTAATCTCTCTCTTTGTCAACCATTTTCCATTCACTTCCGAATGTAGGTCTCTCCCAATTGCTTCCATCTTTCTCTATCTTGCGCCAACCTAATCCACTGTTTGCCTGCCACTGCTCTTATGTCATCTACCCATCTTTTTTGAGGTCTTCCCATGCTTCTTGTTGTCGTCATTGGTCTCCATTCTAGAATTCTCCGTGTCCATCTGTTGTAATTATATCGGGCTACGTGACCTGCCCAGCGCCATTTCATTTTTCTAATTTCTTCCACAATATCCCTGATCTTTGTTCTACGTCTTATCACGGTGTTTCTAGGTGTTAGGTTGTCTCACAGTGATATTCCAAGCATGATTCGTTCCATTGCTCTTTGCGTCGTTTCGAATTTTTTAGCAGATTTTTTGGTAAGGGCTACTATTTCCAAGCCGTAGGTACAAACTGGTAGTATACATGTGTTATATACCTTTTTCTTTAAGTTTACAGGTATGGAGGTATTTTTCAAGATATATCCTAGTTTGCTGGCCCCATGCCAGTTGTGTCCTTCTATTAATTTCAGCATTTTGATTTGGTTTTCCTAGTTTGATGACATGACCTAAATATACATAATGTTCAACATTTTCTACGGTATGATTTTGTATTGGTATTTTGTCTGGTCTCGTCTCAGTATTTTTGTTGTATTACGTATTATTATTATTTTAGTTAACTATTATTTTAATTATTTATTATTTTAAGTATTTATTAGGATAATTAAAAACAACCTGAGGAAAAAACTGAAAATAAAACTAGAAGAATTTCTACATAACATTGGAAAAGGAAAGAGTACCCGATATCTGATTTTTACATTGAGACAATTAGAAGAAAAGATATTGAGGAAGGGAAAGGAGATACAGTAGGACTTATTGATTTAAAAAAGGGTTTTGATATAATCCTTATAATAAAGGGCACATAATAAAGAATCTCATGAATTTAGTTCTTGATGACCTAATAAAGCGATGCAAGAAGAAAAGTAAACATGTGATATTAAGAAAATGGAAAATGAACAACGTGAATTTACAAGAATTATTATTTGCTGATGTATGCTGCAGATCCGGAAGAAAAACTGCTGCGAAAATGAGATGGAATAATTATGTCAGACAAGAAGCAGAGAAGAGAAGACTACGATGAAACGAGATAAGACAATTGGCTCAAAATAGACAATTAAGTGGAAGAAGTGTTAGAGAAGCACCGCAAGAATAAATTTATGAAACACATACCTACTTTTCAGGTTCACTGATGATGGGCTGATAGGACTGAAAACGTTTTGAACAATTTTAATTTTTTTTTAAAGATAAAAATACGTTTATTGACGTTTCAATTTCCACTTCGGAAATCGTTCTCAAAATACAAACAGTAAATTAAACAAATTTTGTTTTTTGTTACATAGTGAAAAATTCTTCTAATAATTTAATTTATTATCTGACTCATTTATATTGACAATTTAGACATACATTATGCATTTTAAAGTAGACGACTTTAAAATGATATTGCCAATATTGTTGAGTTGCGCTCCTGGGACGACTTTACTTATAAGATACTTCATTCGATTACATGAAATCAACTTTAACTTGAGAATATCCATAAAAAAATCATAGCATGTAATATGTCTTTAAAAAGACAAACACATGACATGATGACAGTAAAATTCTCCTGTTAGTGATTCCATAGTAAATTATGAGGGAAAAACCAGGAAGTTTATAAGGTTTTTTTCTTTTTTTTTTTCTAATAATTTACTATGCAATCATTAACAGGAGAATTTTACTGTCATCATGTCATGTGTTTGTCTTTTTAAAGACGAATTACATGCTATAATTTTTTTCTGACGGATATTCTCAAGTTAAAGTTGATTTCATGTAATCGAATGAACTATCTTATAAGTAAAGTCATACCAGAAGCGCAACACAATATTGACAATATCATTTTAAAATCGTCTACTTTAAAATGCATAATGTATGTCGGAATTGTCAATATAAATGAGTCAGACAAAATTAAATAATTAGAAGAGTTTTTCACTATGTAACAAAAAACAAAATTTGTTTAATTTACTGTTTGTATTTTGAGAACGATTTCCGAAGTGGAAATTGAAACGTCAATAAACGTATTTTTATCTTTAAAAAAACATTTAATTTCGTTTTTTAAATGTTTTAATAAACAAATTGTATCAATTACACTAGAATTTTTTAATTAACTGTAATTTTTTTAACTACTGCGGTATACTACCTCCCATTTTAAGTACATAAATATGTGTTCAAATTAAATAAATATTGGATAAATACTAATAATAATATAATGTATTGTAATATAATCTCAATATAGCCGAATACTGAAAGTTATCAATGATTATATTGATAAAATAAAATATAAGAGGGCCTAGTAAGTATTTTATTTTCCTACCACTCTATATACTTATCATATTTGCAATTTTTGTACAATGTTTATTGGATCACTCAACACTTTTACATATATGTCTTCAACACTCCGCCTATTTCAAGTTTTCCAATTTCTTTGACATCAGATCAAATGTTGAGCATATAAAAGCACTTTCAATCTGTGAGATGTCAGTTCAAAAGAAGCTCATATTTTATATTATCATTTTTTGTATTAAGGTAGGTTTAAACAAATCTGCGTATGTGATATTATAATAAACATGTGTAGCATTAATGAAAGTGTATTTAAATGACATTACAAAATGTATTTACTGAGTTTTTATTTATTATTATTATAATGTGTCTAATAGGACAATAATTACGGTACAAATATTTCTAGGTTCTAAATACCAATAATATCTATCTATATGAAAATACTAAATTGTCTTCTGCTGAACGTAGGCTTCTTAAAGTTTTTTTCCACTCGTCTCTATCCTGTGTCCGTTTTATCCAGTTTCTAGAAATTCTCTATGTCGTCGGTCAATCTGCTGAATGACCTGCCTCTACTTCTGTATACTTTAGACAGCCAGACAAAAGAGCCTTAACATACCCTCACCTTGTTCCTGATCATTTAATTTGGAACTTGGTACTTTCTACTTATTCCCAGCAACAATCTTTCCATCTGTCTTTGCATTATATTTATTTTTTTATACTCTTTTTGGCAAATATATATCCACTACCAATATTGAAAGAGGAAGTTATTAATAAGAAAATACCAGTATTAATTTGTCCTATATAGTTTTCGGTTTTTTCAAGTTGTCTAATCTTAGCGTTGAAGTCTCCTATTATCATCGTATAGGTGCTGTGATAATTCGTACTAGTTTCTGAAATTTTCTCATAAAATTCGTCTATCTCTTCATCGGGATGTGCTGCGGTTAAAGCATATAGTTGAATAATTTTCAGGCAGATGTTTTTGTTTACAATTTAGCCTAATCATTGCAATTCTTTCATGTATATATCTACGAATTGCTCTATTTTATGTGCATATTTTGTTGGAAATAAGAAATCCTACGCCGTTTAGCTTTTATTCTTCTCGCCTTTTGTAATATAGGACGTTACCGGACTCTAGCGTTATGCACTCTTTCGACAGATTCCATGAAGCTGTCCTTTTTTGCAAAGGAATGGGATTTACCATTACTGTATCGTCTACCTACCTTGGGACCCATTCCTTTTGTTTTAGATATCGCCATATTACTATTAGGAGGTGTTTTTAAAACACCACGCTGGCTAGACGGGTTGGTGAGTAATTTTATACAATCCCTAAAATTAAGGGATTGCCACTCTCGCCATCCACACCGTACCGAAGGTATTCTTCTCCGCCGTGGATACCGTTTTGGACTTCATCCGTGACCCTGGACAAGGAACCCTAAGCAGGTACTTGTTTCTCGGGTCAGGCAGGGATTGATTCATTTTCCCTGACAGGACTATCTAAAGGAGTTTCTACCCGCTACCCAAAAGAAAGTTAATGCCTTAAAAGTCATATGTGACTACTGTCTTAAAAATGGAGTTAGAACTGTTTGGCAGGATATATCCAAATATAATGGAACTATAAGAGATATATAGAACTATAAGAATATATACATACCTACAATAGGGTGAGTAAAGATAACAGAGCTAAGAGAGGAGTCTCTATTGCCATTCGAAAACAATCTTAAAAATAATATTAGATCGTTTACAAGTAAATGAACAACTGCTAATACTGGAAATAAAAAAGAATGGGCGCAACATCCTAATTGTTGTGGAATGTATGCCCCAAATGAAGATGCAGATACAGAAAGTAAAGACGCTTTCTACAACAAGATGAATAAAATACTCTCTGAAGTTAAAGAAAACGGTGAAATCTTTATACGTATAACATTGGAAAGATATATATATATATATATATATATATATATATATATATATATATATATATATATATATACTAATACGACTTTATAGTTCCATTATATTTGGATATATCCTGCCAAACAGTTCTAACTCCATTTTTAAGACAGTAGTCACATATGACTTTTAAGGCATTAACTTTCTTTTGGGTAGCGGGTAGAAACTCCTTTAGATAGTCCTGTCAGGGAAAATGAATCAATCCCTGCCTGACCCGAGAAACAAGTACCTGCTTAGGGTTCCTTGTCCAGGGTCACGGATGAAGTACAAAACGGTATCCACGGCGGAGAAGAATACCTTCGGTACGGTGTGGATGGCGAGAGTGGCAATCCCTTAATTTTAGGGATTGTATAAAATTACTCACCAACCCGTCTAGCCAGCGTGGTGTTTTAAAAACACCTCCTAATAGTAATATGGCGATATCTAAAACAAAAGGAATGGGTCCCAAGGTAGGTAGACGATACAGTAATGGTAAATCCCATTCCTTTGCAAAAAAGGACAGCTTCATGGAATCTGTCGAAAGAGTGCATAACGCTAGAGTCCGGTAACGTCCTATATTACAAAAGGCGAGAAGAATAAAAGCTAAACGGCGTAGGATTTCTTATTTCCAACAAAATATGCACATAAAATAGAGCAATTCGTAGATATATACATGAAAGAATTGCAATGATTAGGTTAAATTGTAAACAAGAACATCTGCCTGAAAATTATTCAACTATATGCTTTAACCGCAGCACATCCCGATGAAGAGATAGACGAATTTTATCAGAAAATTGCAGAAACTAGTACGAATTATCACAGCACCTATACGATGATAATAGGAGACTTCAACGCTAAGATTAGACAACTTGAAAAAACCGAAAACTATATAGGACAAACTAATACTGGTATTTTCTTATTAATAACTTCCTCTTTCAATATTGGTAGTGGATATATATTCAATAAAATATACCTATATATATATATATATATATATATATATATATATATATATATATATATATATATATATATATATATATGTTCGGAAAGATTTCCGCGGTTAGTACAATAAAACCTAGAGCTAAGATTAATATTATTACTAAAATTAATATCAAACTCACCAGTCTTCCGGGTTGAACCGCGTCGTTGTCCATTTTGCCAAGCTTTCGGCATCCTCTCTGATGCCTTCTTCAGGGCTTCCGAGGTCTCAGTCTCCCGAGCCCCCAGACACTACTACACTGTTCACTATTCACGGCACTACTGGGTAGTGTATAATATTTTACCGCATCAACCCCTAGGGTTATTAGCGGGTGGTATATCTTTATTTTAGAAAAGTTACATTAGTATGTTATTAAAATTTACATAACAGTTTTGAAAAATACAAAAATAAATACAGAATAATGTTTTGTTATCGTTTGTTATACAGTTGACAGTTTTTGATAAAATTTATTGTAATACTGATGTCTTGTTTCTGTTAGATTGTGTTTTATTTTTGCTGTCGATCTTGCTGTTGAGTACACTGGACAGTCTATCATTAGGTGTTGCACTGAAATTGGTATTTGACAGGTGTGGCAAATCGGCTGAGGGTCCTTGGAGATGATGTATCCATGTGTAAATTTTGTTTGGCCTAGCCGCAGTCTGTTAATAATTACTTGGTTATGTCTTTGAGCTGGGAGCGGTAGTAAAGCAGAAGTAACATCTGGTTTGATAATTTTTAATTTTGCTTCTGTTTGGTTCCATTTTACTTGCCAGGTTTTGTTAATATAAGTTTTAATTAATGTTTTTTGATCTGAGATTGGTATGTTTTGCATAATAGGAATTGTCATGTTATTGATAGTTTCTGTTGCTGCTTTATCAGCTGCTTCATTTCCCCTTATTCCAACATGGGATGGTACCCATAAAAATTTTATGTTTTTACCACGTGTTTGGGCAATGTATAGCATGTCTTTTATTAGTGCTAAATTGGCATGAGTAGGATATATCTGCTTGACTCCATTTAAGGCACTCAAAGAATTTGATATAATAAGAAAATTTATATCATTGCTGGTACATTGGTTCAGTGCGTTGAAAATTGCTTGCAGTTCTCCAGTGTATATGCTACACTCCTTGGCTAGACGGGTGACAGAGGCGTTGTTTTCAAAAATAGCTGCAGCAGCTACACCATTACTGCTTTTAGAGGCATCAGTAAAAATTAGTTTAAAATCAGGGTATCTGGAGATGGTAAAATGAAATTGTTGTTTTATTTCAGAAGGATTGTGTAATTGTTTGGGATAGTTAAGTAAGGTAAAATCTACTTTTGTATTTGAACTTTCCAGGGAGGATACTGGCATCTATTTGTAGAAGTGGCTCTCAATTGATGCATATCGAATTCAGATCGATTTATTCGTTTATTGAAAGGTAAGTTTCTAGAGCGATAATTTGAGTACAGATTTGGAGGATTGCTCCTTACTAGGCTTGTTATAAACGGGTTTTCATTTGCACTGAGATATTTAGTAGTACAACACATCGAAAAATATTGTCTTTTGAGAGCTAATGGCGGTTCTAGTGCTAGGACTTGAAGGCTGTTAATTGGCGTGGTTCTGAAAGCTCCGAAAACTATACGTAATGCTGTGGATTGGATGATGTCCAGTTTGTTCAATTGACTTTTAGTAGCAGTTTCGTAGCATATACATCCGTAATCTAGTTTGCTTCTAATTAGAGCTTGATATAATCGTAGAAGAATAGTTGTGTCTGCGCCCCATTTGTGATTTGAAAGAACTTTTAGAAGATTTATACTCTGTTGGCATGATTTAATTCGTTCATTGATGTGCGATGTCCATTTGAGTTGAGAGTCGAATGTCATTCCCAAAAATTTGATTTCGTTGATTGTTATAAGAGTATTTCCGTTTAGTTTTAAATTTAAGTGGTGTTGTGTTTTCCTTTTGTCAAATATTATTACTTTAGTTTTTCGGTTGAAAAAGCCTATATCTAAAGACCACCCTTCTAATTTATTTAGTGTATTTTGTAATATTGATGCAGCTGATTTTAGGTTTTTACTTCTCATATATATTACAAGATCATCGGCGTAAAGGTTTGCTTTTACTGGAAGCATAAAATGGTTAGATACGTTGTTGATTGCTATTAAAAACAGCAGGGGGCTTAATACAGATTCTTGGGGGATACCATTTCCCAGTGATTTCTTAGTCGACATGACACCTTTTTTATTATACTTCTGTTCTCCAGGAAGTTTTTGGTGAAGGCTAAGAATTTTCCATCTATTTTCCAACTTTTCATTGTTTTTAAGATGTGATATGTCCACGTGGTGTCAAATGCTTTTGTGATGTCGAAGAAAATTGCTATTATTTTTTGTTTATGTATAAAAGCTTCGTGTATTTCAGATTCTACTGCTATAATATTATCTGTTGTAGACTGTTCTGATCGGTACCCACTTTGGATGGATATAAGGAGATTTTTCTTTTCTAAGTCCCATTTTAATCTTTTGCTTAATCTTTTCCATTATTTTGCAGATGCTACAAGTAAGAGATATTGGTCGATACGAAGAAAATAAGTTTTTTGGTTTATTGTCTTTTAAAAATGGTATTATAATTGCTTCGCGCCATAGAGATGGAAATTTATGGGTCGAATAAATTTTGTTGAAGATCTCTACTAAAGTAATCTTCGCGCTAATAGGTAGTTTTTCGATGAAAATTGGTGGTATGTCATCAGGTCCAGGTGAGGTATTTTTGAGGTTATTAAGACTTTTATTTAATTCATCAAGTGTTATGGAAGTGTTTAGTGGACTAGCAGTATCTTCTATGTTAATTTTTGATGTTTCTGTTCTTTCTTTATGTTCTAATAAATTTGGTTGGTACTGCTGATTGCTTGAATACAACTGATAGTGTTCTAATAAAATTTCTGAGATTTAATGTTTGTCTGAAGTTGTTAGATCGTTTGTAGTTATTGTGTCAATATGATTAAATGTTTTTGAACCTTTTATTTTCCTTGTTTTTTGCCATATATCCTTTATGGGCATAGACGAGTCAATTGACGACACGAAATTGGTCCAGCTTTCTTTTTTTGCTTTCTTTATTAAAAATCTAAATCTGGCCCTTAATGATCTAAAATTGTTTAAGTTATTAGGTGTGTTATACTTCTTGTATATATTAAAAGCATGTTCTGTTTGCTTTAAAGCGGATGCGATTTCAGTGTTCCACCAAGAAAGAGGAGCTTTTGTGATATTTTTGGTTTTTCCTATAGAATCTCTGGCTGCGTCTAAAATTATAACGTTGAAATATGATAGAACAGTGTCTATATTATCTGATATAACGAGATTTGGTATACGTATCCTTACTAAGTTCGAGTATTTTTCCCAGTCAGCTGACTTTCATTTCTATGTTTCATATGGTGTTGTACAGGTTTTTTCATCTTTGTCATGAGTAATTATTATTGGAAAATGATCACTGTCGTATAGGTGGTCCAATGTATTCCACTGTAAAAATGGAGCTAGAATTAAATCACTGATAGATAAGTCTATGAAGGAAAATGTGCCATTATGTGCATTGAATTTAGTAGGTGTTCCTGTGTTTAACAAAACTAGTTTTATGTTATTAATTGTTTCTAATAATATTCGTTCATTTTTATCTGTTTTTTGAGATCCCCATGCGATGATGTGACAGTTTTTGTCACCCAAAATTAACTTTGGAGATGGAATTTGTTTAAATACATTTTGAAGTTCTAATAGAGTAGTTTCGTCAGGATGTGGTAAATATACGTTGCATATATTGATTATAAAATTATGTATTACCGAAACTGCTACATCTTCCAGATTTGTCTTTAACGGAATTTCTTTGGATTGGATGATTGAATCTTTAAAAATTCCGACTACACCACTGGATATTTGCTGTACTGCTCGATTTTTTGTATAGGGCATATAATTTTTTAGTTTTGCCTGACTGTTGGAAAGACGAGTTTCTTGTAGACATACTATTAGTGGTGACGGTTCATTGATTAGCATTTTAATGTTTTCAATGTGGCTATAATAGCCATTCAAGTTCCATTGAAGAATGAATTTATTTGGACTATTGAGGTAAATCGTAGTCGCTTTCTTCAGTGAGGGAAAATTCATATATTGGATTTATTTTCTTTTTAATTCTTGTGATATTATTTTTCTTTTAATTCTGTATAGTTTTTAGCTGTGACTTCAGGAAATTTTGATCCCATTGCGTTTATAACGAAGTCGCGTAATTCAGAGAAATTTCGCGTAGTGAAGGAGATGCTGTCATTAAAATGTTTTCAATTGGATTAAAAGTTTCGTTTAGGTTTTTAGTTTCTGAGATTTCAGGAGAGGTTGAAATTTGCCTTTTTGCTTGATTAATTGTTTTAGTATTATTGCTGTTAGCTGTAGATGAAGATATATTGTGTACTATCAGCGAATCGTTTGTCGTTGGGATATTTGTAGAAATAGGGTTGGAACAGTTAGTTGTATCATCTGAAATATTTATTGCTAAATTATTCTGATTTACTTCCATAGGTTCGAGTTCTGAGGTATATGTTTGTATCACTTGAGATGGATCTTTAAGTGTTTCTGTACCAGTTGATGTTGATGTGCAGTTTTCATCTTTGTGGCCAGTAGTATTGCATATAGAACAATTTAATCTATCTAGGGATAGGAAGATTCTGTAAGGAGTGTTGTCATAGGTTATTAAGATTGTATTTGGAATTGGTTTGGTGATTATCGGAGAGACAAATATTTGCAGCCTAAAGCTTAAGACATGACTATACTCAGACTCGGGCATGCCAACTTCTAAAAACGTTAATTTGGATACTGCAGTTAGTTCTAGTTGTTTCAGTTCGTCTTCTAGAATACTGTTCGGGATGCTGGGGCAGATGTTTGATATTACTAGTCTCCTTGCTGGCGTAATAAGTCTTCGAATTTATATCTCATTGCCTTGGATGACTACGGTTTTATGGTTGTTTAGTAAGGTATCTACTATACTAGTATTGTTCAAGTAAATGCAAACTCGGTTGTTCGCTATTCGTGATGCAAAAATAACATTTTTTGGTGTGAGTAGAGACCGTATGGCTACTATATATTCATGTATTTTAATACCTTGGATAGCTGACAGAATAATGGCATGTTCTTTTAAAGGAACATTGAAGTTGCTTACTGCATTGGAATATGTCGATATTGATGATGTAGTGGGTATGCTAATATTTTCAGAATCATCCATTTTTAATTTTTGTTTTCTTCATTTGATATAATTTTTCTAAAGCCGGTCCTGTATCGGCTAATTATTTCGACTTATCGAAGTTACCAAAAAACCAGAAATTGGATTAATTGATGTGTTGTATTGAATTATGGGTTATGTGTAATATTTACTAATATTGAATTTGTAGTAAATTGGTAATGTACTCACAGTTTGTTTTTTGTGTTAACAAACTTTGTTGTTTAAATACACTATTAAGCTAACAATATTTTACGTTTCTTGATTATAAACCTCTGAAAGGTTAGTTTTAGTAAGAGCAGATTTTAATCGGCACTTTATCAACTAAGCGCAGGTTTGGAGTCCCCGCTTATATTTATTATTTCAGTATTGGTAACTTTCTTAGGCCTAGTACGTTTTTTGGGTGGTAATGTTAGACGTTTATTAGTTTTATGGCCTGAGAGATATACAGCACAGTTGAAATATGTAAATTTAATAAAACAAGAATGTCTATTTTGATCATCTATATATACATTAAAAAATTCATTACACACTTCCCTGACAGCAATCAACAGTACAATAGGGCTGTTATTATCACGTTCCTGTTTTAAGAAATGAATCAAAGAAGCTGCCAACTCTTTACAAACACTATTTAACTTCGTGTGTGACATGTTGGAATTAAATCACACTAATTTTGTTCTATACTCTGTTTTTTAACCAGGAGGAGTAAACCAAAAAGACAGATTCACACCTAAGAAAGTTACTAGAAAAGTCACCAAATACATCTTTTTTTGTTGATTATCTCGGCCTTGCGGTAATCGAGTAATCAATATCGGACAACCTTCCACGTCAATTCTAACCTAACTTTGTTAATTTATGTTTGAATCATATTTTTTTTCAATTCAATTCCAATAGATATTACAATTATTACAATAAAAAAGGATGTTTTTCAAATTCATCTAAGTTTGGTTTTTAATTTGCAAATAGATCTAATAAGTATGCAACAAAGCTATGCAAATGCATGTATCAAAAAGTTCTGCAGGGAGAGTTCAAAGATTTCTGAAATACTGTTCTTTTAAACTTTGTAAATCATATTTTTTATTCTGATGTGATTAATTTCTTGAATATAGGTTTTTTTCTTAGCAGAAGAGTTAACTTTGACTGATCATTATTTTTAAGCTTAATAATCCAATCTCCTGAATATTTGTTTTACATACTCCTTCCCGTCCACTGCTTTAAAATTCACTTTTTCATTAGGTGTGGTCCTATTTGGTAATCAGTTACCTCATTAGATAAATTTGTTTACCTAACTTATGTATCAATATCTTCAGGTTCTATTTGAAGCACTATAATGCAAAAATATAGTTTGTATAAATAAGTGTGTACTCGCAATTTTTTAATGCTGGATTCTTGTTTTGGATTCTTGAGTTAGTAACATTTGTTATCAATAAATAAAATTGACTAAAATTAACAAATTCAATCTATTATGTTACATTCAAGCATAATTTTGCAGTTTTATTGTGATTATCTACAACCAGGAAGAACAAAACCAACTGTATCAATACAATCAAACTAAAACACAACATTACTATATGTTCTTTTATTGTGATGAAAACAAAATGAAAATGCTTCGTAAGAAGTGTACACTAAATTTAAAAGATAGTTGCCGTTTTTATTATGTTAATTAGATATAAATAACATACATTTATAAATTTATAAACACTTTAAACAATATTTAGTATAAATATCATCTATAAAAATATCACATTAAATAATATTCGCATATCACCAGTCTGCTTATATTCTTTAATTGTTTGGCAAATAGTTGAATTCGCAACACCTAAAATTAGCAAGTTATTTTAGTAAGTCTTGATTTTAATAATAACTAATCTGCAAAACTAACCTGCTGCCTGTTTTACTTTTGCTACCGTAGCTGTTATTTTCAATCCAGAATTATTAATTTTCATTTTTTTATACATGTTTATAATACATTGTTTCTTATTTGTTGATAAATGACCCAAATCTACTCGGCGTTTTTAAGGTGGAGAAGAATAATTACCACTAGTACTTGGCATTGAATCCATATTGTTATCTTGTATGAATGTAAGGAATAACGCAGAAAATACAAAAAATCGTCAATATAAATTTAGAATTTTAAAATTTCACAAATGTCATTAGTGCCAATATGTCATAATTTAGTGGAGTAGACTTGCCAGTGCTTAGACCAAGTACAAACAAGCATTATGGCGCGAAAAATTTGAATTACTCCTCCTGGTTAAAAAACAGACCATAAAAAGAACAGAATATAATAATTATTAAATAATAAAAACAAATCTGAAGCGTGAACTCTATAACTGTCATATAAGGGTTACCAATTTAAAAGTTAAAATTAAATTAAATTAAATGAAAGTTATAGTGTAATTCTTACACCAGTTTAGATTAACAGAAATTTTCAAATATTATTTCTACGCGTGCATAATAAACTATGTCTAGTGGCTGTAATTTCAGTGTACTTAGCTAATAGATTTTAAGAAGGAACAGACCTACCACTTTAATATTTTGTGTTAGTAACATGTGATGCAGATGACGTGCATCGGGATTTATATTGTATCAACTGTAGGCAATCTACTGACCTCATATATTTAACGTTTCTCCATAAATTTTGATCGTAGTTGAACTCTATTCTATGCTATACAGCATATCTTGCAGAAAGGCTATAAATATTTTTTTGGAAAGTGTATATCACCCTTTCCTTACCCCTTTGTCTATATTTTATTTGTGTATTTTTTGTTTGATTCTTTCACATTTTATATTGGATTCTTATATGTATATTAAATTGTTGCTAAGTACCTATAGTGTACTATAGATTTAATTAAAGAATCTAATAGTTTTTTGTTGATTTAGTGAGGCACTCGCTTTTCGAAGTCTACAAAGATAAGAGTTTGGTTATATTTAATACATTTTTCGATAAGAAATTTTGTTACTAGAAGATAGTCATTCGCTACTTATCTTGAAATACAAACTGTATGCTCTTTTACAATAAAGAAAGCTTGTAAATCTATAGTTTGCGAGATCGATATTGTTTCCCCTTTTGTACACTAGGTACGAATATAACAATATTAGCATTTAACCATATCGACGGAATTTTCTCTGCAAACTACACAAACTCACCCAGTGACTTGATATTTCCCTTTAGTATTACTTTTTAATAATTATTATTACTAGACTTCGGCAAATATGCAAATAAAAATGTAGAAAATATGCGCATAAATATGCACGTGTTTACCCGAAAATATGCAAATATTTTACAAAATATGCATACAAATAAATAAAAAAATCGTAAAATAGTAACAATTTTATTTAAAAAAAAAAAGTGTACATAACTAAATATTTCCTACTATTCATTAAGATTTACATTTATTTTAAGTAACTACATCATTTTTAAGTATGAATAAACTTATTTAGAATTATGGTAACAATAAATGACCAAGTCGTGTTCAAAATTTTCTAACAAAAACTTGTGGCTTTTGTCTGAGTACATATATTTATATATGGAAAAACTTACTTACTTACTTACAACATCAACTGATGTAACGGGAGCATTTTTCAAACTAACCAAATCATTTGGTTCTAAATTAATTGTTTCCGAAATATTTCCAGCTAGAACACTGACTACTTCAGAAAGAATATGGTAACCTTTATTTTTTTCCATAGTAGCTTCAAATTTTTTTAAAATATCTTTTCCAATATTACCTCTAACGTTCCGACAACATGACGCAAATTCTTTTATTAATGCTGTACTTTCGAACAATGACAGTTTTGGTGATTCTAACTGAGTAATTGTTTTCTGAACAAAACTAAAATTTGATTTTATAAATGAAAGTTCTTGTTGAAGCAAGTTACTCTGAAAAGTTTGTTTAGAATCCAAAAGAGATTGGGAACTTTCATCTGTTAACTTATCAATTATGTTCTTTATTTTAACAAAATGATCTGTATAAAAATTAGCTGCTTCTAACCATGTTCCCCATCGTGTTAAAATAGGTTGTGGTGGAAGAGGAATGTTAGGTAGCATTTCTTTATAAAGTTGAATTCTTATAGGAGATTTAAGAAATACTTTTTTGACACTGGATATCATGGTATTTACAAGAGGAAACTTTTTTCGTATTTCCTCTGCAACTCTGTTTAATCCATGCGCTACACAAGTAACATGTATTAAATCTGGGAAAAATATTTTTAAATTTTGTCCTGCTTTCACCATATAAGGAGCAGCATCCGATAAAATAAGCAGTAATTTATTAGAAGGAATAGTTGTCGGAAGAAAAAAAGTTGCTAATGTTTCTTGTATAAAACGCGAAATTGTTAAAGCGTTTGTTTTCTCAAGTTGCTGGCATGAAATAAGATGAGATTTTGGTAAGGTATCTTCTTTAAGAACACTAATCAATAAATGAGCAATATACTTTCCTGAGGAATCAGTGGTTTCGTCTACAGATATGTAAAAATAATTATCTGCAATTTCTTCCTTAATATTAATTAACACCGACAAGTATAGCCCGTTCACATTATTTCTTCTTAGAGACCGATTACTTGGAACATTAAGTTTGCAATATTTTTTTAGAAACGAACTAAAATTTACATTTGCTAATTTTGAAAGCGGTATGTTTGCAGACACTAATGCGTGACACAAGTCTTCATTAAAAGTTTCTTGCTCATCTAATTTTTTTGAAGTAGATTGGAAACATTTAGCCATTGAAGTTTGATGTTTTGTCCCAGTGACCGAGACTTTCTAAGAATGTTGAGGGCTACTTAAATTGATCTTCTTTGAAATTGTAAATGTTTTGTACCTGTAGAGATTACGTACTTAGATCATTTCTTGATTAAAATGACTACAAAATTTTATACAAGAATTGAAATAAATTGGTATGTTTAAAAATTTTCAAATACAGTATAAAAATCTGAACTTTTCTGCACTTTATGCAAACTTTTATACAAATATGCCAAAATATGAAATATTTGCATAAAATATGCACAATATGCAAAATATGCAATATGCATATTTGCCGAAGTCTAATTATTACCCTTATTTTTTATTTTTTAAGCCCTTTTCTCTATTCGGATTGCCGAATATAGGCCTCTCCTAATTCTCGTCAGTCATATCTGTTGCTTGTAAGACGTTTCCACATTATAACCCTTATAATATAATTTAATTTAAATAATAAAATTCCTAGCACCTGAGTTTCGATTTGATAATAAATTGCAATAAATAAATAAAATAATACATATTTGCTTGTTTTAATTGGACATTTATTTAAAAATAATAAAAATCTACATTCTAATGGTAGATAAAATAATAATTTTAATTTCTAACTTTCTAAAAAACCGATGACGCTGCCGGCAATACAATAACCTTAAATTTCCAATCAGCCAAGTTGAAATAAAAAGTATGCTTCGGACAAATTTGATTGTGATATTTATAGGTGAATGATGCCGACACCATTTCAAAGAGTACTTAATCGAGAAATATAAATCATCTCTCATCGTCAATTCATATTCAGGATTTCAATAATCGTAGTCCTAGAGTTGGATGACACGTGTCCACACCATCCGGACATGCTTTTGTTCGTTTGAGACCTCTTGAAAATATCCATTCCTCTGTGAAACACCGAATATTGCGTCAGAGTGTGGTTCAGTGTTAAATATTAGCATAAAATTGTTTTAAAAATATGACAAATTATAATACACAAATTTATATATATATATATATATATATATATATATATATATATGTATATATATATATATATATATATATATATATATATATAATATATATATATATATATATTTTTTGTTATGATATGTAAAATCGAGAAAATATTGGTTTGCTTAAAATATTTCAAAGTTCCAAAAAATTAAAATAATTCAGATAAGTAGGATAATAAACAACAAACATTTCGAAGAAGGAAAGTCTTTAAATTTTTGGATTACCTGTATTGAACAAAACGTAAGATATGCATAAATTATTTTCTTTGTTAAAATATATTTGAGTGACCTGCATAAGCTTAAGTGAAATGGTAGACAATGGAAGCGGTTTTTCCAAATAAATGCGAGGCCAACGAGAGATTCAGTTTATCGTAAAGAGAAGATATTCAAAGAGTCATTTTTCACTCAGGCCAACGAGAGATTCAGTTTATTGAGAGAAGAAGAAGCTAGCATAATTTGAACGATTCGTTCATTTGAAGGAGATCATTAAGGACGATAAATTTGCAATAATTTGTTGTAAGATTGCTGATTACCTAGGGAGCTGCTAAGAATAGATAGTGTAGGCTACAAGGAACAAGGATTTGGACCAGTCATCATCATAGAGAGATAGTTTTGTTTTTCTGCAGTTTTTCTTTCATTGATAACACAATTTTTACAATTACTTTTTAAAAGATATAAATATTTTGATTAGGACATTTAGAATAATAATTGGGATTTTGAGAGTTTAACTAATATTGTTTGTACCAATAATTTTGAAGGTTCACGTACGTAGAACAAAATTTTGAGAATCGTTATATGAGATATTGTTTATTGAAAACATTTTTAGTGTGAATTTTATTTCATTATTTTTATTTCAATATATAATATTAGATCCTATATGTTTTTTATTATTCTGGTATTCTTTGGACCTTACCTTTCCCATGTAATAGCATAGATATTGAAGCACGAATATAACCCTGAGATAAGAGAATTAAAAATGATAGAATCATAGTCATATCATTTAAATAATTTTAATTAATTAAATAATTAATTAGCTAATTAATTGCTTGGCGCACTAAGACTTTAAATATCACAATATTATATATTTATATATATATATATATATATATATATATATATATTAAATATATACATATATATTATATATGTATATATATATATATATATATATATATATATATATTAAATATATACATATATATTATATATGTATATATATATATATATATATATATATTATATATATATATATATATATATATATATATATATTATATAATGCACCAGAAGTATTTGCTGACAACGTAAGGATGTAAACTTTAAATATTGGGTTTGCAGCAATAAAAAATGAAACGTGTATTCTTCTAAATTTTTATTAAAAGCTTTCGAACATTGGTTATTTTCTTCATCAGGGAGAAACTTAATGATTTTGTATCATCAATGATTTTATAAAATGTTGATAAAATTTATCACAGTCTGTCATATCTGTCTAAAACCTATTCCTATATTTAAACTTTAAAAATTACTTTACATTCACAAATACTTAATTATACACATATTCACGACGTTTTACTGATCTAATTTGCAGTTTTCTATTTTAATTTAATTTTCCTCCTCTGACTATTCTTCGCACTCAACTGAATCAACCTCGAGCTCAACTTTACTAGTACTAGGTACTAAGATTTTTATAAAATCGATGGTACATTGTGGGTATTTTGCTAGTATTACACAGGTATAGTAAACTTTTTTTTCTTGAATTGTTAATGGTGCATCATACAGTTCCGGTGGGAATTTGATGGTAGTGGAAGGTCTGCATTTTCGATTCAATTTTATGTCACAACTCTGAAAACAATCATCGAATTTATATTTAAACATTATAGAAACTTGGTGTTCATATGAAAATTTTATTTCTCTTATTTTGCTAACTTTTAGTTATTTTTTTCTTGTCAATTTTCCAATTCTTGGTATTAGTCAGTTGTTTAAAGTTAAAAACTCTTTCCGTAGTTTTAGCTATTTTGGTTAAGGTGCCTACTGAGCTAGCACATATATAGCCGATTGCTTTTATTGCATTTTCAATAACAGCATGCATACTACCACCCTCGTTCTGAGTGTGGCCTTATTCCATAAATCTTTGAAAATATTAATGTGAAAATGTGCAGTAGCAAAAGTAGCAAACATCGAAAACACAAAATAATTCCTATTTTGTCCCCCACAGTTGTCTGAGTAGAATATTATCGTTTAAACACTATGTTGTGCCTTAAGATCTAAAAACTTCCAGAGGCAACTGGCAATTTCATTTGGACCTCGTTTAAGCCATAGGAGTAACCCTTATTATTTCCAACATCATAAACTGTAAAATTATATGTAGAATATTTGCTTTTATAGTAAAACTCATTTACGTTAAACAAAGGGGTAGCTAAAACCGTTTGAAGGTCAAAGCAAGCCACACACAAGCTCTTATCGTTTAATGCAAGCTGTTTGTCTATCATTTAAGGTTCTGATAACTTCTTTGTTTTTCATATGGGAATCGTATTTTTCGAGCAATTTTGCTTTTTCAGCATCTCCAGCCATATTGAAAACGGAACAAACCCTACACTGTAGTGATATTATTTTGTTCACAATACTCGTATAATTGGTACATTTTCTGGATATTTAGCCTTTCTTTAAGGTACATCGTATTCTTAAGCATGTAGTGGGAAGGTACTACAGGAAAGTAATTTATGTGATTTTTTACGGTGTCTATAAGTGCTAGTTTATGTGGTCTGTGGGCGTGTTTTCCACGTTTATCTTCCTCTAATGATCTACCATCTTTTAGTTTTCTTAAACGCTGTAGTGATCCAAGTTTCTAAAAACATTAAGAGTTTCCAAGAACATAATTTTGCAAACACAATGTTTTTCATTTAATATTCTCGAGAGTAATTTCTTCGAGACCATTGTTCTGCACTAATAGGTACTTGTTACATGACGAGCAATAACATTTTCTCGTATGATATTTTAACTTCCAAAATTTATTGAAAAAAAAAGGTCTCTATCTTCTCCAGCGATTTTGGTAACACATTTTGATCTACATGTATTTGCGCATAGTGCACGTATCTGTCTTCCTTTAATTTTTATACCTTTTCGATTTACATGTTTAAGTTCCAGATTTAGAGTAATTTTAGATTTTTCATCCACCTTTTCCTACTTACTCTCTCTATATTGCCTCTCTTTCTATTTGTAGTTGCTTCAGTTATATTCTTATTGGGTTTAATTATTACACCAGGGATGTTTTCCTCTTCTGTCAGAATATAATCTGGGTCAGTATCAGAGTCTGCATGAAATGGTTCTTATCGCTTTCCTTCTCAATTATTTTATTTTCATTCATTCTCATTCCTATTGGCTTCTTTCTCTTCTAAGCTTACTAAAATTAAACACAAAAGATGTAAATACATATTTTTTTCATGCAGAATTTAAACCAACCTGTAGAACATATCGGGATTAATCGGGATGATCTTCATTTGTCTTTTTGTATTTGCTATCTTCTACAATACTTACAGCAATATGTTTACCTTAAAAAATAAGTAGGTTTTTACTTTGTTGTCATTATTTTAAATAAAGTTGATTATAAATTTAGCTTCAACAGAAAGAAATATCCGTTTCAGTGTTTTTATATGCTTTCTCAGCTTATCCCAATATTGACTCACTTCTGGAACACATTATGGCAGTTAAAGAATTTTTTAGATAAAAAAGAGTGCATGTCATTCAAGATTTACGATGTCAGAACCCCACATCGTTGCCAAAACATCAGAATAGTTAATAAGTGAGGAATTCTCAAAATATCAAATATTAAGGGATACAATTAAATGGATTTTTAAAATGAAGAAAATTTAACATTTTTAAAACATTTTTAAAAGTTTTTTCTTTACTTCTCAATAATGTTCTAAACGAGATACGTTTAATACATAATATTATAAAATATCACATATAAAGGTTTAATTTTAAATATCTTTAAACCTCAAATACCAAGGCACTAAATAAATCAGTAACTTTTATTATGTAATACTATTACTTGTTTTTTTCTATGTCGCAAATAACATCATGGATACCAGTAACATTTAACTCTTCTCCATTAGTTTTAGTATTTTTGTGATACCGTTTTTTTGGAGGTGATTTTAAAAGTTCATTGTTTTTAACAGCTTGAGAAATATCATTAACAGTAGATACATTTAGTTTTGAGGCTACTGCAACACGCTACAATTATATAATAAGACATTGTAATACAAAATTACATATTTTAAATTATTTAAATTACCTCTATTGCAGCATTCAATGGTAAAAAAATTATTTGCTTCATCAGGATGGATATGCTACAATAAATTAAAATTAATATTTCAGTTATACAATAAAATAAAAACGAAAGAACATTTTATAAAGGAAGTATAATAACGTACAGCATGAGGTCACCTTCAATTAATGCCTGTCTATGGTTTTCTATGTCAGTATCTACCCAAAGAATTGTTTTTTATATTAGTGCAGACTAAAAAGCTAAAATTTAAATAAATAACGCAGAAAACACAAAAATCACTGATATAAGTTAATTCACCTATAAATTTTAACTGTCAATAGTGTCAAAATTTCATAATTTAGTGAAGTAAATTTGCCTGCTATAAAGTAGAGCAAATTTAAATTACTCCTCCTAGTTTAAAAACGAAGTTATAACATCGGCTGTTCAATGAGAAAATTTATTTAATATAAGTCAATGCATTCAGCACAACTTTCCTTAGATTACTTTTATCATTCTTTCTCACAACATAAATTTATATAAAAAAATTATTAAAAAGTACCTTTTGGTTTATTATCAAATTTAGATTAAAGAAATCGGTACTTACTTTGTTGATACATGTCGTATACTGTATTTCCCATTGCCATTTTTAATCCCCAAATCGATCCGTTGTCATGTTTTTGGAAGAGGTCTACTTTTTCCTGGATTTGAAAGGATATGATTATTATCTTTCTTTCTTATAATTATACGTACTGTTGTCGTGATATTTTTAATGAAGCAGCTACTCTCTTAAACAAAGAATTATTCAATGATATGTATTTTGATAAACGAACACACATTTTAATATGTTACCTGCTAAACAGATGAAAATGGCTCCAAACGCTCTCTATTTATTTAACACAAGTTGTTGTGATTGAGAATTGATTGGTTTACCAGACATATTCTAAAAATAAAAATCCTTAAAGAATATTTCATATCACTCCGTTGACGTCAATTTAGGGGTTAGAATTAATATTATATTATTTGCTACTAAATAAATTTGTACCCCAACATGAGATCGAGGTACCGGTTAGTCGTTATAACAACTGTTTGTTAAAAAAATAGGTATATTCAAAATACGAAAAAGGGTTGAATATTTAAATGGCATGAAAATAATTTATAAACACACTACAAATACTGTCAAAACAAAACTTACGTCAGTAGGTGAATCAATCACCGACTATCGTCCTATTACAAGGAAAATAGTAAGAAGATCTAGAAGAGACATTAAGAAAGATAAAGATGGAACATCCTACTAGAAGCGATGAGGTAAGTCCTGAAATGCTGAAGTATATAGGACATAACTAAATACACTGTGCAAATAAAACATAATATAGAACAAAAAATAAACAACGTGAGGATGGTAAAACGAAATAATTGTACGAATACACAAAAAAGAAATACAAAAGACAATGAAAATTATAGAGACATATTCCTAATATGAGTGGCAGCGAAACGAAACGATAGAAGAAAGGAAACTAAGAATAAAATTAGAACTCAAATTGGGGGATGCACAAAGCAGGTTCTGGAAGCAAAACGAATGGTACAAAATAGAAAAGAATGGAGAAAATTTATCAAAGTTTAATATATGTATGTATCAATTTTGTCACTTGAATCTTACCAAGTTGAAAGTAAGAGGTTTTTATCCGCTATGTAACAGTTTTACAGTCCGTCCCAAACCCTTCTTTCAGTGCGTCATAGTTGTTCGAATTCTCTCTAATGCATTAAGCTAGAAGTGACAGAAAAAAACGTGAGTCGCTGATTATTATACATAGAACTTAGAAAATTAGGTATCGTTCACGGGTATTCGCATATTAAGCGAATTCTACTTACGAACGTATAATTGGTTGGAGTTTAGAATACGCTAAATAGATATCCAATCAATTATGCATGTAAATATAATTTGACACAGATGATCTTGATAATGACAGTGACAGTACTTTCACAATGTCAACTGGTAAAATGATAATTGCCATTCTAGGTTAGTATTTTCAGACATTTTAACTACAGTTAAAATTAAATTTTGTATTTATTGTCATAAAAATATTTTAAATATTCCGAGATATACCGAGAATGAAAAAAGACTAATATTAAAATTATTAAATTAGTTTCAATTAGAGAAAGAGGCTGGGACATCTTTATTTCAGTTTCTGTCGTTCGCGAATCAGATTGTGAATTCCAGAATGATATTGAGGAAATATCTTAAACTAATACCTTTATGGATATTTATATGTATTAAAACGGTTCTTTTTAGAACCACGACATTTTCTTGAAATGTAGGATATAATTGATACCAGCCACATATCTAGTGTAATCATTGATTTTCAAGAATCAGATTTTGAATGGGATTATAGATTGTTTGAAATATAATATTCATTTTTGTTATTCATAAAAAAGAAGGTAAACTTACATTCGGTATCTTGTTTTTTAACTAAACTCCATTAACACGATTTCATCTGGATATTGGAACTGGTAGATTAACTCAAAAATCAACTGCTTCACTATTTAGACTATTTATATTGTTTTTTTAACTAAACTTTATAACCTTCTTTCATTTGCACACCAAATCTGGTAGAATAACTCAAAAATGAATTTCTTCACTATTTAAACTATTTCCACTATTTAATGACAACTCTTCACAAAATTAAACTATGGCTGCCACACAAACTTATCAGAAAATTACTTATCCAAATATGACTGATTTAAATCGATATTATTTTATCACAGGAATGTTTACTTTGATGCCTTGCAATTGTCAGTAAATTTTTTACCTTGCAGTCAACTCTTAAAAGATTCTAGGAGGAAGCGTTATTTTAAATAAACAAACCTTCCAATTCCCTAGTGTTTGTAATAAATAATAATAAATCCATAAACAAATCTTAGCTAATTAAGCACTTTCCATGGAATGTATAAAATAGAACAGAATAGAATAGAATTATGACAAACTGCTATGCATTAAAAAAAATAACCTTTTCACGTTTAGCCGATTACGATCCTGCAACTGTCAGATTTAACTAAAATGTCATGCAATAATTCTCGACATTCTTAAAATCCTATATGACGTCAAAATTAGTGACGCACTGAAAAAAGGGTTTGGACAGACTGTAGTTTCACCGATTTAGTTTTTCAGATGAAGTTTTTTTTTTCTTTCTAAGCATTGCTTTTGTTTTTGTTATATTAGAAAATATCTTCTATGTTCATTCAATATTTAGAGTTATTTCTATATTTTCTGTGACTATGTCTAAGATTGTTGGAAATAAACGCCTTATTGTTTAACAACATGTACAATTCATTACTTTTTCACTTTTTGTTCCAGTGTTGACAGCACACTTTGTCGTCATCTGCTGCAATACCGCTCGACGCTAACAGAAATAGAGCATGTCGTGTAAGCAGACCCTCAGAAGTTCTCCTCGGGGCACTCCGGACATCCCTTTGACGACAACCGATGGCAGGGAGACATGGAGCAAAAAAGTCGACTTTTTGCTCTCTGTCATTGGATTCGCTGTAGATCTAGCAATGTGTGGAGGTTTCCATATTTGTGTTACAAAAATGGAGGAGGTGAGTTGAAATAATATCTTCTTACATATTATAAATTAAAAAGACATCATAGATTTTTTTATACCTATTTATTTGCAAATTTACAACCTGTTTTTTAAAAATATAAATGAATATGTAATTTATTCGACAGTTACTTGATGGAAATTCATTTTATATACCAATAAAACACTGAAAACTTTGATTTCAAAACTTCCACAAAATTTATTTTATAGTATCTTATCACAACAGATCTTTCGGCAGAATGCCTTTCTTAGGTGATCTATTTTTGGTATGTGTTTATACTTTATAGTTTTTAACTAAATAGGTTGAGAAGGGGAGATTTGTTTGTTTCAAGTTGGTCATTCAAAATTATGTCTGTATTTTTAATTTTTTTAATTTCCATAGATTCTAATAAACATAACTTAAGGCCTTTATTTTGTATATGAATAGTTTAAAATTTGTTATTAAAAGAATGATTATGGTCTAGAAGGTTAAGTGCGTATGTAGAATCTGTTTTTCTATTATTGAAAATCTTCTTATGTTCTGATATACGTTTGTTGAAAGTTCTACCAATTTGACCGATGTAAGTTTTGGACATTAGCCACATTTAGGTTTGTATAAAGCACTGTGTAACTGCTTTTTCTTTTGGCTTTTTTTGTTTTTACTATATTTGTCCAAGTTGTTGTTTGTTCTAAAAGCTGGTATTATTCCTTTCTTCTAAAAAGTACAAAGAAAGCCATGAAATTAGTATTCATATTCATTATAGTAATACTAATTTTAGGCCTTTTTTATCTATTTAAATCAAAAACTACATAAGAAAGCCAACTGATCGAATGAATCGATCAGCTGACCTGTGAGTTAAGATTGGATTCACGCAGTGATCAACGGACATGAAGTAAACTTACCTAAAACCGGCCCAGTTAAGGAATATTTGACTTAAGATGTAAATACTAAGGAAACGAAATAATGAGAATACGGATTTAAAATATATTTGATAGCTTAATGTTTTCTTTATCAAAATAATTAATAAAAGAAATGAAAAATGTGTTATTATTCGCATAAAAAATTGTGTTTACTATAACGCAAAAAACTTTAATTTCGACCAATGTTGAAAAATCAGTGACAATTTGACCTAATGGTGATTTAATTTTGGCCTGTATATTAAACAAATTATCTTTTTTTAACTGTACACGCAGTTTTTTGTAAATATGTATTTTAATGTTTTCACGGTATCTGTTCAGGTAAAAAAATACATAAGCATAAATACATATTTTTTATACAAAAGAGGTATAGAAAAAAATAATAAAATAAAACGATGCACATAGTTTTTTTTTTGTGTGTGTGTTTTGGCTTGGACAATTGTCATTCAGTCAGTCTCAATCAAGATAAGTTTATTAATGTAGCGTGTGTGTGTTTGTGTGTGTAGAGTAATTGTCTTGATACTTAGCAAAGTCGACGTCATTGTCTTTGCTAAGAGACGCTAATTGTATCCGAACGTCTGCGGTCCCTCCGGTGAGTACCGATCACACAAGGATAGAAATTATTTTCATTTATTAATTTTTTTAATAAACGAAAATTTCCACCCAGGTGAGATTCGAACTCACGACCTTTAGGTTTAAAGGCAGGCGCTCTTACCACTGAGCCACAGAGGGGGTTATGCACATAGTTAATAACATTTTGAACATAAAAAAACAAAAAATACTTTCATAAGTTACTTAGCAAAATTCTTTTTTTTTTCATTTATTTCAAGATACTATGCATTTATTGCATAAGATACATAAGAGCTATGAAAGACCTACAAATTATTTATCTCAGGTACAGAAAAAAGACCCCATTTTCTTAATGTACTGAGGCGGTGCAATTAAACAAACAATTTTTTGATAATGATAACCAATTTTTTCCGTAGCTTTGATTTAGAATTTATCTTCTGTTATTTTTTTTTCTACTACTCCTGGAAAATGTTTCTCATTTTAAACTACAGTGACATAGTCACCTAGTTCGTAGTCACCCAACCTTAAATCCATATAATTGTTAGCTTTTGGCTTTCTAGTTCTTTCACCTGTTTTTCTCTCAGAACCAACATTTTTTTAATGTCATTTTCTTTTTTATTTGCTCCATCTATCTTTCCTGTTTGTTTTTCTTTATTCTCAATGTTTACGGTTTAATTTCATAGGTTTTGGAAAGTTAATTTTTTTTAGTTCTCTTAGATTCTGCATTTTTCTTCGTGATGTTAGGTGCTTGTTTTATTTTTATTCAAGCTTTTGTTTTTTTTTTCTTTTCTTTAGAAATTTGAAAGAGTGACAAAAGAAGATTCAGCAACACTTATGGGAGATTGATTTTCAAAATCATTATCAGAGTCAGAAATCATCATCAGAAATCATGAACTATTTTGCGGCATGTAGCTTTGACAGATCAGAATATAGCAACATCAAGCGGCTACATAATATGTATGGAATTTGGAACCAGTGCTACCAAAACAATTTCATTTTCACGACAAAACTCGCTCAATTCTAGAGGTATATATGCCTAAGATGTTCATCTAAAAATAACACGACAGGTCGCTAATTTTTTTTTGTTTATCCATTTATTAAAATAGTTTGCGACGTACACATAACACGTTTCTGTATTCATCCATCTACTTTCATTGTATCCAATACCCTAACCTATTGGCATAATTGGATAGTTCCAATGCTTTGGTAGCCTTGTATAGGGAAACAAAACCGTTGTTGGTGGGATATCTTAGCAGATATGATTGCTAATGCAGTCAGACATTATTTTTCGTCGTTAACAGTTTTATTATATACAGTTTTAGACCCTCTTTTAACTAACACTTGTTTGTAATGTGAAGCCATAAAAAGGTCTCGTTGTAGTTAAATTTATATTCAGCTTGGATCTTTAAACACATCTGTGATGCCTTTTGACTAAAATAATCATATACTTTCTTGAACCAATTTCTGATCCTTTCCTCTGTAACGAAGGAACGGCTAGCTGACAGATTTTGCGATACACGAGGTCTTACTTCCGGATAGAGTTAGGAAATGTTTCCATCTACCATCTATTTTCAGAAATTCCATTCTTAAATGGATTGTCTCACTTTATATTTTTAATAAACACTGCTATGGTGTTAATAATCTGATCGCGTGTTACGGAAAAATACAATATCTATTTTACAATTAGCTTTTCCAAATCACTAGTTGAAACTGGTTGTCTTCCCATATTTTCGGGTACGTGCTTTTGCATTATTTTGTCTTTCAATGTACTTTTTGGTATAAAATACATCTTGGGTGCTTTGTAGGCAGACATGCCAGTTTTCATGTAATTTAGGGTCCGATCGACTAGATCTTGTGAATATGTTTTTCTTTGCATTGGCTTAGGCTTTAGTTCTGACCATGATTCTAGAAAAAAAATTAAATGTGAATAATTGAGTCTTTTTTGTAGATACCATGTCAGGCTAAATTTGGGTGAGGCCAAAATTAGAGCACATGCGAAATATAATAAAATCTAATACCGGCCAGAATAAACTAAAATTATTTTAATAGTTTTTTGTAATTAATTAATTGTCACACTATCTATTTTAACTTGAGTAAATTACAAAAAAAAAATATTTTGGGAACAAATTCAATATTTTTTTAATTAACTTTGATAATATTCGAGCATTCAACCTTATATCGATTTTTTTAATTTTCTACCATAAGAAATAACCACCTGACTTTTATAGTTGTACACTTTCTTTTTGCTTTTATGGAAAAAAGTACCGGACGGAATTTGATAGCCCGTTTTTGTTAATATTTTTTTAAAAGATTATATTACTTTTATTTAATAATTTTTGATATTAAAGAGCAAAAAGTTAAATTGGAAAAAAAAACACCAACAATCGTAATTACGGCCCATTGGCCGGAATTAGATTAGCTACTAAAATTGTGCCTTAATACCGTTCTGATCTATTTTTGTAAATTCTACTTTGTTTTGGCCCAAAAACTAAAGTGTTTTATAAAAAATACTACTATCAACCATTTCTAAGGAAAAAACTACTGCATGTAGGTGAAAAAATATTTTCTGTAATAATTTGCAAGCATATATTGTAACCAATGAATTGCTCAATGCTTACCTGAAACATTAAGGATTGACAACCGCTCTCGAATTGATTTCGTCACTCGAATAAATCAAACTAACTTAATCAAAAGCTAAAACGGGTCAACATCATCAACATCAATGGAGCTACAACTCTTCGTGAGTCTTTGCCGCGTTTACTATTGCCTTCCATAGGTCACCCCACCATTTATACATAAAAAATGGCCTAATAAATTTCTCGCTATGATACACACGCACCGTGGTATTAAGTTTAACCAACTTAAACGTATTTACAAAACAATTTCATTTTTTGAGTAGGCCGGATTTACATCACGAGTTTGTGTAGTATATTATGTATAATGTGAACTTTTATCGAGCTAAAATAGTCAAAATTACGTTCCCAAGAATAATAGCTTCCTATGGCACACCTGCAACAAGCGCTTGTGTTTAGGTCATAAGAAGTATTTGAGTATATGCTAGTTAACTTAATAATGTAATAAATATTATTTTCTTCAAACGTCAAATAATGATGATATTACTTATCTAACTTGATCCTGTCAAAATTTGATGTCTCCACCGGCAGCAGTTTTTTCCCATGTCTTTACGGCGGAGGGAAAAATGTTGTCATGGCAACAATATGAAACCTGTCACAAAGCAACAATACAAATGTCATTAACAACAATTAAACATCATTTTTATTTATAGTAATATTAAAAGTACAATTAGTTAATGAGCATTTTCAAAATTGAAACCGTGCAAAAATGTTCCCGACTCTTGATACGCATTGTAATTGTTGATGATACTGATGGTCGAGAACAACTTTCAGCAGTCATTCCGATGTTGGCGGCTTGCGAAGAACAATAACCTGTCTTTAATAATTGCAAACAACTGTCAAACAACTGTAACCAGGGAGACGCAAATCCCACTGACGACTTAATTATTTTAATTTCTAACATCTAGACGACTTTGATAGTTGTCACAGTTAATTTAGAGTAAAAATAGCGTATGAATTGTACTATTTATGGTTGAAAATTGCTACGTTTGAAGAAAAAATAGTATACTTTATTCGGCAAAAAAGCGACTTTTCTTGACTTGCCCTCTATTACGCGCCTCACTTCGTTCGGCGCGTAATATCGGGGGCGTCAGAAAAGTCATGCTTCTCCGCCTCATAAAGTAATATACTATTATATTATACTGTAACAAATTTTTTAATTACAAGTTATATAGGAATAATGTAAAATTGATGTTGAATAGGCCAAAAAAAAGCAAAATAAGCACTGCACAGACATATTTTTGATTTAGATCATCAATATCTTGAGTTATTTACTATTTGCTTTAAATATTTACAAAAAGCATATTGAATGACAATCCGGACTCTATAAATATTATACAAATGCCACAAATAAATAGTTTCAGAAAAATACGACAAAAAGTTACAACCTGTTATCTACTGTTAAATTAATATTTCATTATTGTTCTGTTAGATGCTGTGATCTATGCATCAAGCAAAAGACAAAAGAGGGAATCTAATCTTATGAAAAGGAGACCAAAAAAGTGGCCTCTGATGGGGACATATCCGAAATGCGAATGCGCCAAATTTAAATTTCCGACACTTATCAACAGTAGCTATATATTATTTTCAGAATGTGTCTTAGACGAAAAATTTTAATTAATTATTAACGGTAATGGTCTAAATGCGACACAATTGTTAAAAAACTTCAATATAAATAAGATTTCATGTGACATTTGGGACAAACAATAACATAACCCAACTAAATTTGATGTCAAACAAGGAGAGAGACTTTCTTTCCTTGTTTAATGTGGCCTCTAAAGATCCCACTTTCTGTCTAACAATATTTTTGCCCCCACTACCTTTACATTCCCTCTTTTGTCTTTTTGCTCGATGGATCTATGACAGATATAGCGCGGTTACAGATATTTGAGAAATTTAAAGAGATAGACCAATTGGTGTACAAGTGGTACCGAAAAAATATATCCATGGGCTTATATCAAATGACATCTGTTTTAATATTTCCTCTTTAATATTTTGCCTTGTGTACAGGATAGCATTCAGAAAACGCAAAAATAATTACTTACTGTAAAATATAATTTCATCAGGTACAATTATAAATATAATATATTTAAATATTTATAACTGTTAGGTCTATTTAATCAAAATAATGTTTTTATCTTTAATCACAATATGTTTTTATTTACGCTGCTGCTAAAAGTTGTCGATGTAAGCTCCTTATTATACCTATCAATAAAAGTTTATGAGTTTATGACTCCTCTTACTCGATTGTCGAGTTCTTGTCACAGCCCTGCTGTGCTGACCAAGTTTTTTAAATTTCCACGAAATTCTGAAACGACAGATAACAAGACTGATGTATTTATAGCTTTCGGTATTGTTATACATATAATTTTTAGTTTAAACTCTGTAAAGAGAGATTATACCACCAAATAATCCTGAAAATGTTGCTGGACCAAGCAGAAGAAGTATTAAAAATCCAGAAAAAAACATTTATCGAAAGACGCTAAAGAAATTGTATTAAATGTGTTTAATGGATTATGTGAAGAACTGGAACGGCACGAGAGTGTTTTAAAAATGCTGCTTTAGCAAAAGTTTTCATGTGCTACTCTATATCGAATTATAAAGGAGGCATTACAAATAGACAAAAAAGGAGCGATTTTGGACTACATCAATCTATTGAGCAACATTTTTTAGGTCCCATTTCAGAAACAATTTATAACATGTTTCCAGGTAATGTTATACCCAAACTTAATCAAATTTTAGTTGAATTAAAATATGCTGTAAATCAACTTTAAGAAATTTTTTACTATCAAATTAGTAGTAATGAATATTTGCAAAAGATAACTGAGTACAAAAATAGCGGAAGAAAAAATTTTTTACTTAGATGAAACGTGGTTTGACACTAACGAAACAATTGGCAAAATTTGGAGTAATGACAATGTAAAGTGCAAAGTTAGGCTATTCCACGAATATACGACTGTTTTGGTTTACTGCGACAACGAATATTTTATTGTGCAAGTAGAAGTATGAAGGTCAATTGGTCTAATCATTATTCCAATAAAAAGGATCTACTAGTATGACATCTAAACTCAAATTATTTCAGTTAAAAATCTACAAATAAATACAATGACGTCTATGAAGCCAAATGTGTTCATCGGACATTTGGGTAAGCTTTCGTGAAATGTACAAACACCAAAGAGGCGTGCCGAGTTTCTTTGATATAACACATTTTATTACTTTATTAGGTATTATAACTGTAAAAAAAAGAAATATATATTTTTAATATAAATGAATAGAAATTGGCAGAACGATGGTTCACAAACCAGAAAAAGGATCTAATATTTCACTTTGTTAGTTTTAAATATTTGTTTGCTTTGAGTTTATGTACCTACTTTTAAAAGTTCCGAAAGTAACGGGTATAACATACCGGCTATTGATAGTTAAAGTACCGAGTCGTTACAGATATTAAAAAGTAACAATTTATATACAGTTTCATATATCGCCGACTGATTATGGCTGTGAATTTGATCGTTGATGATAGTTTTAGAAGATTAAGAGAATAAGTTAATAAGTAAGTTTTTTGTTTTTTTATTATTAATTGAATATTCGACTAAAAAATTTACACTATTTGATCACTTAAGTATTGTTACATTTCGTTTAAATCACATAATTCAAAAACCAACTTGTTTACACTGAAATAATTGAAATGAAAAAATAAACTACATGATAGTAATTATATACTTCAAAATCTGAATTACAACTGTTTTATAAACTATTAACTTTTATTTTATATCATGACTTCATATTTAAATCTAAGGTTTATATCTGTCGTAACAGTGTTTTTAAAAATGGGGGAGAATTTACTATTGTACAATTCAGTACATTGGATCATTTAAATCGACACCTTAAAGCGAATTTAAAACAGTCGTATATTCGTGGAATGGAGTTATTTACATTGTGGATGGGTAGATGGTTGGGTAACCGATGGCTTTTCGGATTGTGATTTAAAAATAACTTATTACTAATTGCGAGACATCAGACATGGTATCTATTTAGATGGCCATTTACCAGGCCGTATGGTCGTGCAAGATGTGGAGAAGAAGCGGATTTTTCTATGTCCTCGTCTTCTTCATCATCAATAATGGCACCTACATTTATTATTGCGTCCATCTCCAAAATCAAAAATTGTGTAAAAAATATTTGTTATTTATTTTTGAATATCAAAAATAGGGTTAAGTGACAAGGACAAGACTGGCACTACAACTTATTAGTTTATCACTAATTCGATGATGGCAACACCATCGTTACGTTACGTGCAGAACTTTAACTCTCAATTTAACGTTCATCTTCTTCGATACGTTAGTTCTTTACGTATAGGGAGATACGTTACGTTAGGTAGTTACAAAAACTCCCTATTAATTAGGTTTTGTATACAAACCAGTTATTTTTTGAACATTGTATAGAAAATGCATTGCAGAGGATGATTAAAGTAATTTAAACTTACACAAAATCATCAAGATATAAAATTAAGCTAAGCTGAAACGTCAATAAACGTATTTTTATCTTTAATTGTGGCTTAATCCCAGTTAAATAGTAATTAATTAAAAATGCCACAAGAAACTAGCTTCAGAACAATATTCCTAAATAACATTAAAATATAAATTCCTACACATTTTAAAATTAAATAATTATTAGCAGTAAGAAAAATTGGTGTATCATTTTATGCTATACTACCTACGCATAAGAGAGCTAAATGTGGACGTTCCGTCTTTAAAGTTAAATCATCAAATAAAATCGAAAAACGCCACTTTCAGTAACTTAAGTTAAAACTCTAAAACTTCATCCATTTTTTACTTACCGTTCGATCTTGTTCTTAGTATTATCCTCTTAGACAAAAGGCAAAAGAAATATGAAAATTGAATACATTTTCCGATATCGGGCATTACATTTCAATCCCCTCGGAATCACTTTATCCCGTAATCGAATTATGCTCCAACGACGGAATTATTATAGACTAGGAGACTTATTTTCTTGTTCCTAATTATTTTATCCAGGAAATTAGTTAAGCTTTGACGATATTAGTTGAGTTATATTGAGCTTTGATGAATGCCACTGTATGTAGGTGTTCCTATAGCTTTAAGGAACGTGGGAGAGGTTAGTGAGCTTTTTAAAATTGTATGAGAGATTTGACTAAAATGTCAGAGATGTAAAAGAGATAATCGTATTCAAGTTTCATTTTTTTACTGAATTCGATTTATGTCGTAATTATGTGTTTTTGCAGCTATATTTAAATTATTCTGCAGCTATAATTTTTAAACTTATTTTTAATTGTTAAAAGAATATATCAAAAGAAAAATCTTATTCAGAGAACAGGGACGAAAAACTTTGTTATTTTTACTGAACCGGCCACTTTTCTAAAGCTTTAGCCATTTATCCAAGAAAATCCTAATCGTTGTTTTAAGTACAATTGAAAGGAAGTTACTTAAGAGATTAGAACGAGCAAATGCCTTGAAAAAACAAACTTCGCTTTGTAATTGGTGCTAAATATACTCTCTAGTTGAAAAAGATACTCAATTAAATTAAGGAGGTTTTTTACGTTAAAGAAAATAGAATATATTTTTATAATAAGCATTTTAATTAATTTATTTATCAATGGGGTTATCTCCATTTTATAAATGTATAAAAGATTTTAAGAGTATAAGAGTAAAGGAAATAAAAAACAAAAATATAATAAGGTAGTAAAGTGACATAGTTTTTCTTTATTTTATTAAAAGAATGATGCAATAGGTTATACTGTAGACTAGCATGAAGCTTTATACTATGTTTCTGTATTCTTAAAATTTAAATTTCCCCGTGACATAAATAGACTCTTTCAAATGTTTTTAGTCATGGCGAAAGCCATATGTAATTCGTGCTACTTTAGTAATATTTTAAAAAGTCTCTTTTTGTCGCATTTACAATACTTAGTAAAGACAATAAAAGAGAAAGAAATGTAAAAACATCTTTATCTCTTGTCGTACTGCTCCACTATATCAGCCGATCAGATTCCAGCGTCTTCTAGTCTAAGTTGAAGACTGATTTAGACTTTTAAACGTTAGTCTTTTTATTTTTCTGTATACGGCCAGGATCCGGACCTACTTTATCTAGAGCATATCGTTTTAGCGAAATTCGAGATCGCCTTCCTTGCTTGGCTATCTGTCCGACAAATAAAATATTACTCAAATAAAAAAACATATATATATATATATTATATTATATATATATATATATATACATATATATTTATATATATATATATATATATATATTTATATATATATATATATATATATATATAATCAATAACCCTTCTACCCTAAGGTGTTGGGTGTAAAGTCTCTTTTAGTTTTCATGTACAAACTTCCTCCAATTCTTCTTGTTGCTTGCAACTTCTTCGCTTGCTCTTGGTAACTCCTTCCTGTCTAGGATGGCGGCAATTTCATCGTCCAGGTCTTTATGGGTCTGCCCTCGGTCTTTTCAAGTTTCTTCTCGCTTCCACACTTGTTTCACTTGGCTTTTTTTTATCCATCCTTACCATGTGGCCGTACCATCTCAGTTGGGCTTCTTCGATTTTCTTCTCTATTGACTGGACTTTAAGGCGTTCTCTTATTTCATTGTTCCGTATCCTGTCCATTCTGGTCACCCCTAGTACTCTTCTTAGATACTTCATTGATATACTTTGCAGTTTACTTTTTTAGTCTGGTGGTGAGCGTCCAGCTTTCACATCCAAATGTTAAGATAGGTACAAAAACTGTGTTGTAGATAGCTATCTTTGCTTTTTGGGATACTTCTTTTTTCGATAGGAATGTGCTCTTAATTGCGTGGTATATCCGGGAAGCGTTTGCTATTCGATTATTTATCTCTGCATCTTGTGTACCCTACTCTCTAGTTGCACTCCCAGGTATTTGAAGGTTTCTACTTGTTCTAAAGTAGAGTTATTGATTTTAATGTTTGTATGTTTGGTCTGTTTTCCACATACCATCACTTTGGTTTTACTTTCATTAATTCTCAGATTGCGTTTCTCAAGTTTATCTCTCATATTTGGAGGTTTTCTTTAAGTGCGTCCTCGTTTCTTCCAATACGACAAGGTCATCTGCAAATGCGCACTCCGCAATCTGTATCATTTCCAGGTTTCTATGTCCAACAAAAAATCTCGATGTTTCTTCTCTAGTTTCCTTCATTACATCATCTAGTACAATATTGAATAGGATGGGGCCTAGTACACCTCCTTGTCGTAAGCCATCATTGACTCTAAACTCTTCTGATTCCATATTATCTGTTCTTACCCTGTTTCTTGTGTTCTTGTATAGGCTCATAATAGCTTTTCTGAGTTTGCCGTCTACTTCTCTGTTTTCTTAGGCTTTTGTCTATTTCAGTTCGCGGGGTTCTATCAAATGCTTTTTCGAGGTCTATGAAGCTTGGTATAGTTCCGTGCTTGTATTTCGTGCATTTTGTATTAGATGCTTGAGTGTAAAAATATGGTCATGGATGCTTCTTCCCTTCCTGAAACCGCTCTGTGACTGCTCCAGCTTATGGTCTACTTCTTGTAGTAGTCTTTTCTCCAGTACTCTTTCGTAAACTTTGGAGGGGATACTCAGGAGAGTTATACCTCTGTAGTTGCTGCATTCTCGTCTGTCACCTTTTTTGAAAATGGGTAGAATAACGCCCACTTCCCAGTCTTTTGGGATCTTGTGCTCATTCCATGCTTTATTGCAAACTTTTCTAAGCATTTCATTCCATTTTTTCCCATATTTTTTAGCATTTCCGCAGTTATCTTATCATAGCCAGCTGCTAAAAAAACCATTCTAACTATATTTAGTTCAAATTAACAATTGAAATCTGCAACAAATAAAAGAAATGGGTATACCAGAATAACTTGCAAAATAATGCAGAAAACAGAGATATATTCATGGAAGCTAGGAAGGAAGTAAAAATTATTTCCGTGCAAAACATATCAGCAATAACGGGGAATCTTTATTTGTCAAATTGAAAATTAGTTACGTAAAAGACAAACTTGGGCTTGGACAGCAACATAAAGAGATCTATACAAAAGAAAAATATTTAAAACATTTTAGGTTAACGGAGAATAAAAGACATAGAAGATAAAAGAATAAGAAAAGGGTGGGCTACCTTTCTTCTTCTTACAGTACCCTGTCCGATTATCGAACGTTGGGGGTCATATTGGCAATAATAACTTTGATTACAGCTTCTCAAAATAAATTAGAGGTGGTTTCTTGATACCATTCTCGGAAATTTCGGAGCCAGGATGTTCTTCTTGGACCTGGGCCTCTCCTTCTGGCAATCTTAGCCTGTATTATAAGGTGTGGAAGATTAAACCTCTCTGGAAGTCTCATTACATGACCGAAATATTGTAACTTTCGAATTTTTATCGTTTTTGTTATTTCTGTGCTCTTTTTCATTCGATGTAAAACTATTTCATTTTTTATTCGATCAACCCAACTTATCCGTATAACTCGTCCATACATCCACATCTTAGAGGGCACCAATTCTTTCATTAATGTCTCTGAAAGATTCCAGCTCTCCTTACCATACAGCAGTGTTGAGAATATTTAGCAGCGTATTAATCTGATTTGAAGGTTTAACGTAATATCTCTATTAATTAGAATTTTCTTTAATTTATAGAAGGCAGCTCTGGCTTTTTCAATGCGTATTCTTATTTGTTTATTTATATCCCAGTTATCGTTAATATTTGCGCCCAAATAGGTAATATTGTGGACTCTTTCTAACTCTATTCCATACGCCCTGATGTTCGTTGGTTGTAACTCCATTTGACTGGCTGACAACCAAAAATTTTGTCTTAGAAGTATTAAGTTTAATCCTATATTCATTATATGCTTCGGTTACCCTCTTTATAAGTCGTTGCAGCTCTTCTTCATTTGAGGAAGTACCGTGTCGTCTGCATATCTGAGATTGTTGACATTAATTCCGTTGATTTTATTGCTTGTATCTTCAACTAAGGCTTCTTTGAAAATAAATTCGGAGTTAATATTAAAAGTAAATGAGATAGAATACATCCTTGTCTTACTCCACGTAGTATTTCCACTGCTTCCGGCGTGTTGTGTCCAATTCGTATGTTTGCACATTGATACCAATACAAATTTTTGATAATACGGAGGTCTCGGTCATCAATTCCCACCTGTAGCAAGACACCTATAAGTCTGTCATGATTTACTCGGTCAAAGGGCTTTTCGAAGTCGATAAAACACATATATACCGTTTGCTCGATATCCTTACATCTCTTAACCATGACTTGCAAACTGAAGAGTGCTTCTTTGATTCCAAGGTTGTTTCTGAAACCAAATTGTGCTTCACTTAGTTGTACTTCTATTTTGTTGCAAATTCTCGAGTGCAGCATTCTTATGAAAATTTTCAGTTCATGACTCATCAGACTGATAGTGCGATAATCGCGACACTGTTTGGCATTTATTTTTTTCGATATCATTACAAATGTTGACAGTAACCAGTCTCTTGGTATATGTCCGGTTTCGTATATTTTATTGAAGATGTTTAAAAGAGAATGTTTACCCTTATTGTCAAGTAGTTTGATTATTTCACTTTGAATTTCATCTCGACCGGTTGCTTTTCTATTCTTTGATAGCTTTATAGCTCTTTCAATTTCATCGAGTGATATGTTTGGACCAGTCGATATATTTTCGATTTGAATTTCTGTTCTATCGTCATCAAACAGCTCTTCAATATATTCTTTCCACCTCTCTAACTTGTTTATTGACTATAATATTTCCTTGTTTATCAAGTAAACTACTTGCAGTTGATCTGTATGTTCCAGTTATTTCTCTCACCTTTTTGTACATATTAAACGTGTCATTTTTACTATAGTTCTTCCATTTCAAGACATTTGTTGCTGTACCATTTTTCTTTTGCATCCCGGATTTTCCTTTTAAGTTCTTTATAGATTTTATTGTATTCTTCAGTGTTTTTATTTTTCTGTTTTCGTCTACTTGTCATTAGTCCCAATATTTCATCAATTATCCATTCTTATTTGCATCTTTGGAAGACTTTAATACACTATTAAAAATCCAAAATACCTTTAAAATTAAGAATGTAGGTACTCAACGTATTTGTCTTACCTATTTTGACATATGGAGTCTAGAAGTGGACATGGATGAAGAATAACTTAAACAGAATAAAAAACTAAAAAAGCCATGCTAGGAATATCATTGAGAGATAAAAAACGATTGAATAAGTGGTAAAACCAACACAACTTTTAAAATTACAATGAAATGGTTGAATACAATAAAAGATATCAGCATAAAAGACGGAATAAAGAAATTGGCCTTTGGAGGTCAAAAGGTCGACGACAAAGGGAATGGAATGATGATATTAGAGACAAACATAGGACAGAGACAAATGGAGATGAAAGAAGCCTCTATTCAGCATATGAATAGATACTGGGCTATAGATAGATATATAGATAGATAGATAAGCATATGAATAGCAATTATTGGAAAATAAGGTGATACAGTGGTCAGTACAATACACTAGCGCGAAGCTTTATACTGTAGCATATTTAAATAAAACGAGCGGTTCTAATTTATAAAAATATATTTATTTACAGCACAATAAGTTTATAAGTTTACAGCACAATAATATCTCATTAACTAGACTTTAACACAACAGCCCTGATTATATATACAAGTATTATGTACTACAATAATCTGGAATAGTCCACCTCTATTTCGCTTGTTTGACGGCTCGATCTCTCACCCGGTCGATACATCGGGAACCTTCGAGAACACACATCATCGTTCTCGAGATGCAACCGTTATATGAGCTACGTCGAATGCATGTTAGTTACACTACTCCCCTCTTAGATCTAAGCGTGCTGGTCAGAAACTCTATATGTAGGCCCAGGATGGCGAAATCTACAGAACTCTCCAGCTCTGCATGAACCCCTCAAGAAGAAATAACAGTATATACACTTTAAAGGATACGATCTCTTCGGGTTAATGCAACACACAGTAATTCGTACGCAGGTTTCTCGGAAGATCACTTCAAACATGCTTTTGACAATCTTCCAATCCAGATTTTTTAGTAACGCTATGGGATAAGTTTATGGGCAAGTCCAAATTCTTGATGTCATGGCACATGATTTTCTTCAAATTATTTAGAGCACGCTATATATGCTCGTAGCTTGCCTTGTCTGTATACGACTTTCTGGTCACTATATACAGTAAAAATCGAGAATCATCTTCTAATCTCAGTACTGTTCCAACCTTAGGCTGCCGATTTTTTAACTCGTCCAAACAACCGAACTTCTTATATAATACGGACGAGATTTCTTTAGTCATTTCGAGATCTTTGGCAACACAGTAGGCTAGAGAGACGTTATGCGGAACACTAAAAAGATCCTGTTGAACTTTTATGGTCACACCGAATCTAGCACTCTTCTCTTCTGGATTTGGTATTTCGTAGGCCTTAATTCATTTCGTAAAATAAACCATGCCTATCAGGATATATTTATTTCCAATATTCGTCTCTGGGAATAGACCTACAATGTCGATTGCTACTCTTTCAAAAGGACTACCCACGTAGTACTGTTTCATGGGTGCTCTATTTTTACCAACTGGAGTATTACTGGTTGCACACAGTTCACATTTTCGGCACCATATTCTTACATTATCTTTACAGTTTACCCAATAGAACCGTTCTCGAATCTTTTACATAGTCTTTATAATACCGAAGTGTTTACCTTATGCACCGTCATGTAACTGACGCAATACTTCTGACACTTTACTTTTAGGTACAATCAACTGAAGCTTAGATTCTGTACCGTCATCGTTCTCAAGGTTCTATACAGAAGATCATCTTTTAGCACTGGGCAATTCTATTGGCTCCAATTGACTTCTGGATTACATGTCTTACCAAGTAGGTCTCCAGCTTAGATGCATCCAATCTAATACTCTTTTTATACATGGATCATCTGCTTGGGCGTCTTGTAGCTGTTTAGGCTGCCATTTATCAGTTATATATTAAGACAGTGATTACAAGTTGCACTGCACGGCAGTCTCAAAAGAGCATTATCATTTAAGCGGACTCTTCTAGCCCTATGTTCGATCTCGTAATCATATTCTTGTAATCGTTCTAACCATATTGCCATCTGGTCCTCTGGAAATACTTCTCATCAAAACATGTGATATTTTTTAGGACTTAACTTCAAATTCGCTGCTTGTAACCTTTGAAAGACTTCTGTCAGATTGTTAGCATGTTCATCGAAGGATCTTCCCACCACAATTACATCATCCAAATAAACTAGAAATGGTTTCCATGTTATCCATGGAATATGTTCCAATCTTTCACATATGGCAGAGGCATTACATTAACCAAAGGGCATAATCGTAAACTGCCAAAGCTCTGATCCTATCGAGAATCCGGTTTTTTCTTGATCAGTTGGCTCCATGTCTACTTGACAATATCCACTTTTTAGATCGAGTGTGAAGAACTAACGAGAACCAGAGAGAGTATCTAATATATCGTCTATTATGGGCAAATGATAACTATCTTTCTTAGCTATCGCATTGAGCTGTCGGTTGTCAATACAAAAACGCGTTGAACTATCGTTCTTCGTTACTAGAACTACTGGTGATGTCCATGGACTCTTTGATGGTTCAATTACCCCTTGTTTGTTCATATCTTTGATGATGTCTTCGACTTCATCTGTTTTGGCAAATGGAAGTCGTCTAGGTTGTTGTCTGATGAAAGAAGCTAAGGTTGTGCTTATCCGAAAGGTAGCTTGCCTTCTTAGTTTGATAGCTAAATTATACGAACAGATTGTAAAAGGTTGCCTTGAACGAGAGCTAAAAGAAAAGCATGCGCTCAGCGACCACCAATAATGTTTTAGGGCCAAAAGGTCTACCATAGATGCGGTCACAGAAGTAACCTCTTTAAATACTGCAGGATACAAAAAAATGGTGGCTCTCATCCTACTTGACGTCAAGAATACATTTAATATGGTATCATGAGAAAAAATTATGACCAGGTTGAGAAAATTGGGCATTAGTGAGTATTTGGTCAATATAAAAGACAGATATTTTACTGACAGGTCCATAGGAGAAAAAGATACCAACATCAGTTTGTCGCAGGGTGTTCCGCAGGGTTTGTAGCTTATGCCGATCGATTATCTCGCATTGGTTGCAAAGGCGAGTCAGAAAACGGACATGGCTAATGCGGCTAACACAGCCCTATGTCACATTAGTAGGTGAATCAGAGAGAATGATCTACAGCTAGCGCCTCAGAAAACTGAGGTGTTAGTTCTCAAGGGACCTGGGAAAAATCCTCTCTTCGATTTATAGTGGAAGGTGTGGAGGTTGCACCGATTAAATCAATTAAGTATCTGGGAGTCTGGTTGTCGGAAGGACTAAGGATCGGAGTTCACATCTAAAAGACAGTAGAGAGGGGGAACCGAAATCTAGAGGCGTTGATACGGATGATGCCAAACATTGGAGGCTCAGGTAGCGCTAAAAGAAAGGTGCCAAATGGAGTTTTCCAGTCGCTGGTAACCTACGCTGACCCCGTGTGGTGTAGCATACTAAACACAGCAAAATACGCTAAGCTGATGGAGAATTCAGTTGCAAATGAGGCTTTATATGTCATTGGAGCGGTGATATCGACCGTTTTGTTGTGCAAACAGCGAGCGAGGATGTATGCGAGAGGGATGGATGTAAATATAAATGAGAGTGAGAGAGAAGAACGATAGTAGAGTGGCAGAGAGAATGGGCGAATGATAGTGGAAAGGCAAGGTGGACGAAGGAGCTTATTCCGATCTGAGACCGTGGTGGGAATGTAAGTTCAAGAAACTAGACTACTTCCTGACGCAGTTTCTGACCAGACATAGTAGTTTTGGCACCTTCACAAATAAAATAGGCAAATCTGCCTTGGCAGACTGTACTGTTTGTGGGGTACCGGACGCTCCCGCCCACATTTTTAACTGCCAGAGATGGGCAAATGAGAGGGGAGATTTAGAGAGGCGAATGGGTTTTCGGGCTGGATGGAAGAAACATTGTAAACCTAATGTCGAGAGGAGAGAAAGAATGGAGGGAAGTTCACTATTTGATTTCTGGGGTGATGAAGAAAAAGGAGCAGGAAATTTATAGGAAAGAAAATTTATAGTTAATATTATTTATTAGTTTATGGCCTAACGTCTGAAACATTTTCTGATTTACGGTAATAGGTATGGTTACCTATTTATAACTTTTTAGTTTTTTATTTTAGTTGTTCATTGAGTGGTGAGACCACCTCTCTGAAACGGTGATTAAATTTTTAGCCGGAACATGGTTAATCCGGCATTACCCTGGGGTCTTCTGGCCTAGTATCCTACTCTGTCAAAAGATGTCAGGGTGTCTTCTTCCGTGACGTAGATGTCCAAAAAATATTTCCCCCACCGTTGTCTGCCAAAATTCAATGGATATCTTCTTAGGCTCTTACTGGAATCTGGCAATAGGGCAATTAAAAATAAGGTTGTTTTCTGATTAGCGGAGCGTCTCCGGTATTTTAATTTTATGCGTTACTATGCTTGTTTTACCCTTATCCTTCTTATGAACTTCACTTCTTTCGCGACTTCACTTTTTTCGTTTGTTCATCATCAAGATCTTGACACGTTTCATTCACCATCTAAACAAGCTCCTTTGGATACTTAGTACATTAGTATTCATAAAACAATTCGAAGCTACGGGAACACACTCCGATCTAAGTTCTTTTACTTAACTTAATAGCAGTTCCCTTTAAATTCCTAACTCTTACAGAAACGACTTCTCGAACTCTCACCAAAGCTTTCGCTGTTAGGAACTCGGCATTACCCATATCTTCGACCATCCTTAAACTCGACCACTCTCGACAGTGACCATCAAGTTTGGTCATCAGAATTTTCTCACTATTATCATGTATTGTTACATCACAAGTAGTTAGTAAGCTGATAACATTTTCATTGTCATGAAACAGTAACTCTTCACCATTGATCTCGAGAACTCCATTTTTGACATTCCATACAGATCCAACTTACAAGCTATGAATTCCACCAGAGGACGTAATGTTAACAGTTACTATGGGGCTGGTTTTCTCGAGGTTGGCAGTTACCATTTGGTGTTGACCCGTTCTAGTTTTCCGACTGTTGTATCATTTTCTTGCAATTACGGCGAATGTGACCTACGTCACCACTATTCCAAAATCTGGGCTCGCGTCCTTTTCGGCATCGTATTACGAACTACTTTTCGTACCATTTGTTCTAGACGTGCGTAGTTTGGTTCGTTGCCTTCTTCAATTGTTCTTACTCGATGGCTCCGTGAAGTTTGACTGTCTGTTTCATATTCCAAGGCAATAGCGAGCACTTTATCTAGAAATTTCGGTCTTGCTAGTCGTAAAGCTTTCTGTATTCACTTTCTTTTAACTTATTGACGAAGGTATCTACAGCAATTTCTTTCAAAATGTTGTCTGGTACCTCCGAATAAGCCAACCGCACTGTACGAGCAACATCTGCTTCAAACTGTTGATTTTCACTTGCTCGTTGAATTCTACTCCTTACATTTGCCTTGTAGACTTGTAGATTGGAATCTTCGTAACGTTTGTCTAGTTGAGTAAACAAGGTCTGGTAACATTTTTCTTGTCCCTTGGGAATCGATGATGTGCCGTTTTGTCTCTAGCTAATTCTTCTTTTACTACAGTATCTAAAACTACTGCATTAACTGTTGGTAGCACTTTTGTATTGGTTATTATAATCTCTGATTGTTTGATCTATTCTACATCCTTCACATTTTTCTGTACATTATCGAATGTTCTAGAAACTTCTTCAAATTTCTTATTGTTCTGACTACATGGCCGTGAAAGCCTAACGCAGTTTATCATTTAATATTTTCATTAAAACTGCTTCTTTTGTTGACTGAAACTGGAATGTTCCTACGTGATTTTCATTCTTGTTGAGAATATTCTTCAGCCGTTCTTAAAGGATTTTCCTTGGACCTGCTGCAGTCTTCATCGCATTCTTCTAGCTGCTCACGCCACTGTTTTACTAAAAGTTCTACTAACAACATCTTTGGTCAGGCACACACGTACTTTACAAATGTTCTTTCTCACGAAAATTACTACCAAATTACGCGGATTGTCCCGACGAACAATACTTTTTAAAAGTTCAAAAGTTTTTTTCAGCAGCCACTGCTGAATTTATGTTTAAATTACTTCAATTATCTTACACCGTGACACCAACTGTGGCATGTTTAAATAAAATGAGCAGTTCTTAATTTATATAAATGTATTTATTCATAAATTTGCAGCACGATAATATCTTATCAACTAAACTTTAATTCATAACAGCGCTGGTTATTTATACACATCCAGAACCTTCGAGAACACACATCATCGTTCTCGAGGTGCAACCGTTATATGGGCTACGTCGAATGCATGTTCGTTACAATACTATGTTTTCTGGATTTTTAAATTTAAATAATATTTTTAAAATTAAATACAGCAACTTTATTATTTACTTTATTTATTTATATTTTAAACAAATTATGTTTCATTAAAATAATTCAATAAATTACTATGTTGGCTCCTAACGCCAGCGGCTAACGTATTAACCATAGATAAATCTGTGGAAAGATGGCGAAACCATATATGTCAATTTTTGATAGTTTTCAGGAGAGCACTTTTAAGGTTTCAAACGTAATATTAATTCGGTGATAAAAGGTATTGTTATGTTTTTTGTGCAATAGTACAAAGAACTGAATGTACTTCTAATGTGTGAAACATGAAGAGAGATTATTTGCTAGTTTTTGGAATATCTTAGATATTTTAGATATATGTGCTTTTGCCATCTTAGAAATTAATAGTTTTATGTATATATTATTTTGAAAGGGAAATGAAAAACAAGACATTTATATTTTATTTTAATGCTTGAAATATTACAAATTGGATTTGTATAACCAATTAGTCTTCTAAATCCGAATCCAAGGCATCATCGCACAATTCGTCATATTCTTTTGCGTTGGATGTGGTTGGCAAATTTTCATAAAAGGCATGGCAGTCTTTGTCTATCAGGTCTAACATCGATAAAAGGTCCTTCTTTTTCTTTGGATTAATACCCAAGGGGCTATTGTATGAGCGAGGGACAGTTATGGTAGCCAGTGATGGTCGACCTCTTCTTTTTCCCCTTCTTATATCTAGAGTTTTAAATGGCGCTTCATCGTCAAGGGTATATTTAAACTGAATTAACCCAAACTCCTTGGTATATCTTAGCCATTTAATATTAAGCCAAGATATCTTTTCACCTTCAGTGTCGCTTGTGCGTTTGACTAGAATGTCACGTAAGAGCTTGGAAAACGCCAGAAAATCTTCTTGTCTAATATCAACCACTGTAAATTTGGATTTGCCCCTAAGTGATCGTACAAACTGAAACCAGTCCCGTGGTACCATTATTTTAAAATCATTTGAAATTTGCTTTTTACATCTTTCAATTCGTGCGTGGTCACTATCACACTCAAGGCGTGTATGACCTGGCAAAAGAAATTTCTGATCAATTATTTCGAGAGTTGGTTTCTTCTGAATGGCATACAAAAACATAACAGCCATATTAATGTTGCGGTTTTGTCCTCCGCACGTGTCCGAATATGTTGTTACTTGCTGAACGATCTCTGATAAACTCATTATTTTACTGTAGAGGCATGAGGCAATTTGATCAGAACCTCTGCCTCCAATGACTTCATACCACATAAAGCAAACAGACGATTCAGTGGAAGAACAATCACGTATAGTAAGATTATACACAGATAATAAACGCTTATAGTAGACTATGTTAGTTGATAAATAGGGAGCTGGTAAGACTTGTTGTAAATCAAAAACCAGTACTCTTTTTGTTTCATCATTTTTAGCTATCTCTTTGTCTTTTCGTTTGCTTTCAAAGGCTTTATTAGCGTCGTTAATGTGGTCGTCCCGTTGTTCATTAATTTTTGCTCTAGCTGCCTCAGTACTAGCATTCTTTTTTAGTGTTTGATATTCGTCACATTTGCGACATGTATCGATGTAGGGCTGTTTAAATTTATACCCGGTACTATTGAATACGTCACGAAAAACATCATAACTAGCAGATTTCTTTAACCCTTTTTTTAATATATCTTCTTGATATTCTTTATGCATTTGACGAATGGTTAGGTGGCTCGGTAGAAATATTTGATTAGGATTATCTCGCCTTGCATAATGACTTTCATGTCTTGGATATTGATCTATAAATTTCTTAATTTCACTGCGTTCTTCGACCAACTTATTAGAAGGTACATGCTGTCCTCTCATATCCGTTTTTATAAATCCATCCTCTGACGATTTTAGTTTTTTAACGAGCAGATTTAGCTGGTTTACTGTTACTCCATGGACATTGATAAAAAAATTTTTGCACACAGTTACAATTTTCTGAGGTTCTATATGCACTGAGTAACTAACAGTTACGACCCGATTATGTGGCTTCCCCCCTTTCATACCTCTGCCTTTCATTATTTGGTATTTGCATTTAGAAAGAGTCATTCTTTCACATAGTACTTGTTTACGCATATCTGGAGCTTTGTTATTAAAACTAGACCAAATTATATTTTGTTGTTCAGGGGTGCAATTTTGATGACAATTTTTTGTACAACATTTTGTTATTGGTCTAAATACTTTAGCTGGGCATAAAACTCCTTTCCTGTTTCTGTAGGCCAGGCCTAAATTTTTTTTCTTGGTTTCCTCTGCACGTTTTCTGATACCTCGTTTTCTTTTTTTACTGGTCGGTTTTGTTTCATGAGTATTACTACCAACTTGTTTTTCAGAACAATCTGATTCCTCACATTCGATATCATGGATACCATCTTCTACGTCGTTTGGCAAGCAATCTAAAATTATAAAATACAAATTAAAAATTATGATCACTCTTATTTTTAGGATAAAATAAACAAACCGTCAAAATTTCCTGAACCAGCAGTTTTAATTATTCTCGCTAGTCGGTTAGCGCCATCCTCTTCTGGATACCAGTTAGGATCTTCATCCGAATTATCTTGGTTTAAGTCAAAACTTCTATTGGAATTGTTATCATCTTCCTATAAATTTAAGACTGTCAAAACAATTTTTTCAAGTTTCTGGAAAATTTTAGAAAGCGAAGGCATGTTTTTATTAAAAAATTATTTTTAAGAATTTTTTTTGACGCATACATACAAAAAAAAGTATCTTAAACTTACGTAACCAAAAAGATCCACATCTAATCCAGGTTTAGTAAAAGGTGCTACATTCTCTTTATTTGTTTCAAAAATGGCTGTAACATCGTTTTGTGTTGAATTGAAACTAGAAAACGCTGTTTCTAGGTTAGAAGGATTATTCTTGTAATTTTCGATGGACGTAACATCTTCCTTAAAAGATACATCTTAATTTAGAAACACGGTAACTATGTAGTTTGCCGTCTTGTACTATTTGCAGTATTTTTACAGAACTTTTAGATATGTTGTAGTAAGAACCTTTAAATTTTATGTTTTAATGCCTGTACTTTTTTTTCAAAAACAATGGGACGCCCATATAAACATTGTGTAAAGAATTAAAAAATAAAAAATAGCAAAAGATCGTAGACTAAAGTTTGCATAAAATAAAACTTACCCTATTTAAACCATGGCCAATAATATCAACGTTTGCTAATTCGCACAAGGTTGGCTTAAAAACTTCTGTTATTTCTTTAGGTCTACATCTAGATTTTCTTCGCGACTTTGTTTATCTCTAAGAACTGTGATTTATCCGAATGATCAGACATGAGTATTTTTTGCTCACGTACATTTGCCTTTGATCCTGACGAAATGGCCGTAGAATCATCTATATTAAATAGATTTTTTTTAACCGAAATTTTGCAGCAATGTATAAGCAACAAGTATCGAGAAATAAAGTTCTGACCGCACGTTTTGCACAACATGTTTAATTAAATAATTTAAGCTAATATTCTACCTTAAAATCCACTATAAACAACCACCTAATATAGGTATCTTATTCATAAATCGAACGAAAATAACAGTTACTAACAAATGCACAGTTTAGACTTGTCGAAACTCGCCAACTATGACCACGCGACAACTGAAAACAATTTGGTATAATAGATGGCAAAATCAAATAAATCAATACGTTGCGTTGAAACTCATCGCGCGTTCCACATATAAAGAGGAAGGCAAAATGAAATATGTTTGCATACTATATGCAATTGCCATCTTTAACAAATAATAATGTTTGGTTTATGAAAATGAGTATATACAATATATGCATTTATATGTAGTTTTGCCAACTTTCAATTAAACGCATATCAACGTAAATAGTGGTGTTACTTTATAATATATCTGCATGTAGTATATTGCCACCTCCTTAAGTACCTTACTCTAAAGGTGTTATACGGAGATAAGAATAATATAAAATATTATATGGTATTGCCATCTTAAGATGTCACTGTTTTGAATTTATTTGCTTTTGACACCATTAATAACACAATACCTAAACATCTGCAGAATACCTTATTTTGCCATCTTCTAGATCTCATCACTACGAACATGTAGGTATAAAAATCTCAAAATGCAAAAATTTTGACATATATGCTTTTGCCATCTTTCCACAGAAATAATATATGGTATTAACAAAGCATACTGAAGAACATAGGGGGATTTTATTTCTCCCCCTGAATATGTTGCTAACTGCTTATTGAAGCAGTACCTTCGATTTTGGTTCTATGTAGTTATAATAAAATAAAATTGGTTACCTTATATTTTGGCGATCACACTCTCGTAATTACTTTAAATTACACTTAATAATTAAAACTATATTTTTTTTTTATATAACACAAAATCTTTTGTGGAGAAATGAGCGATTTATTTTAAAAGTGACAAATATTAGAGAGTTATTAAAATTGACAAATATTAGAGTAATGTCAGAAATTATAGAATGACTGTTGTCGACGTCATAAAGGTTAAGAAGGGAATTTCTCGCAATTATGTGCAGCAAATAGAAACAGCATCTGTCTTGCATTATCGGCAATTCGACCTATGAATTTTTTAGGTTGCGATATGCAACATAGTCCCCCCTTGATGTGAACGCATCAAAAAGAAAAAAAAAAAAAAAATGTTTATGTACAATTTGAAGAAAGGTATAACTAAAACTAACAAACTATTAATATTCTTGAAGGTGAGTCATAGGAAGAGGACACAGTTTAGCAATAGAGCGAACATATAAGCCTTCAGGAGTTCTGACCTTAACAACTCTTACCTTGTTGTCCTTTCCCGGATATGTCTCAACTACCCGTGCTATAGGCCATTTGAGAGGAGGCGAGTTTTCGTCCTTAAGCAAGACGAGATCACCAGGCTTTATGCCTACCTGAGGAGTGAACCATTTAGGTCTATTTTGCAGCCTATTAAGATAATCGCGGGTCCAAACCTTCCACATATGCTGCTGAATTCTTGTGCATTTATTCCACAAAGACAATTTATTTTCTTGAATATCAGAAAGATCTGATTCAGGATAAGACATTAAATTAGATCCAATAAGGAAGTGTCCGGGAGTAAGAAAGGAAAAATCGGAAGGGTCATCTGAGAGCGCACAGATAGGGCGTGAATTGAGCACTGCCTCGATCTGCGAAAGTACAGTGGATAGTTCTTCGAAAGTAAAATTGGAGTTACCCATTATTCTTACGAGATGGTATTTGAAGCTCTTTATGGCAGCTTCCCAAATACCACCGTGGTGTGGTGAGCGTGGAGGGATAAACTTCCATTGAATTTGACACGAAGTAGCGAAAGAGCGAATAGATTCAGAGGTATCACCTTTAAGAAGCAACTCATAAAGTTCTTTCAATTGGTTTTTCGCACCTAGAAAGTTTGTGCCATTATCGCTGAAAATGATATTCGGATTACCCCTTCGGGCGATAAACCTTTTCAGAGTCAATAAGAACGCTTCAGTAGAAAGACTGGAAATTAATTCCACATGCACGGCGCGAGTAGCTAAACATACAAACACTGCCATATAGGCCTTAGTAAGGGGAGCTCTCTTGAGTTTAGAGGTCTTGATGGGAAACGGACCACCAAAATCAACTCCAACATTTATAAATGGACGTGCAATTTGAACTCTTTCCCTCGGGAGATTAGCCATGATTTGAGACGCGACTTGTGCGTTAAAACGGTAACAAGTGAGACAATTTTGTATTATACGTTTGATTTGTCGAAGACCATCAAGAGGCCAGAATTTCAATCTAACATTAGACAGTGTATTTTGAGGGCCTGAATGTAGAAGTCTTCGATGTTCTCGGGTAAGTAATAAATTGACAATATGTGATTTTGAGGGTAACAGTAGAGGAAATTTCTGATCATAAGGAACATCTGAAAGGAGAAGACGACCGCCTACTCGTATCATTTGAGACGAATCTAGAAAGGGATTCAATTTACAAATAGACTTATCTTTAAGCAGACGATTATCCATTAAAAATTGGATTTCCGAACTGAAGAAATGTGACTGGGTCAATTTGATGATCATTAACTCAGAACTAGAGAGTTCATGTGGAGTGAGAGGACCTGTACGTCTATGAGACTTAGCTCTTACATTGTGAATAAAACGAAGGCAGTATGCAAAAACTCTCTGAAGTCGAGTGAAACATGAAAATTTGCAGAGGGCATCATATACTTGTGAATCTGGTTTTCTGATCAGATGAGTAACCTTTTGAGTTCAGGCAGTTCATCAACATTAATACTCGAAGGACCATTAGATACAAAGAGGTTGAAATCAAAGTGTGGATCTGACAAAAATTGAGGACCATTAAACCAAAAATCACAATCAAGCAACTGCAAGGGTTGTAGCACCACGAGATAATATATCCGCGGGATTGTCTTTCGATCGTACATGTCTCCATGTATGGTTGAAAGTGAGTTCTTGAATTTGAGTTACTCTATTGGATACAAAGGTAGACCAACGAGAAGGGTGTGAGTTAATCCATGCGAGGACGATTTCTGAATCTGTCCATAAATTGACAGAATTTATCTGAGATTGGGATGGAATCAAGACAGAAAGAATCTTCGTAACAAGATTAGAGAGTAATAATGCTCCTAGAAGTTCTAATCGAGGAAGAGTCACAACTTTTACAGGACTAACACGACTCTTTGAGGAGATTAGATTGCAAGATATAAAGCCATTTTCATGTGACGTTCTTAAATAAACACAAGCACCATACGCGCTAAGACTTGCATCCGAAAACCCATGTATTTGAGTACTTGTTACATTGCTAGAATTTTGCAGCAACCTAGGAATCTTGAGATTGGAGATGTGAGGAAGTGTTTGTAAAAATAGATTCCATTCGGTAAGCAATTTTGGACTGAGAGGGTCATCCCAATTCGACCTTTCTAACCAAATCTTTCTCATAATTAATTTGGCAGATACCACTAAAGGGTTAATCAATCCTATAGGGTCATAAATAGAAGCGATTAAAGAGAGAACTTCTCTTTTTGTATATGTATCCTTAACGGTAACCTTTGGCACAAGAACTGAAAAATGATCGGAGTGAAAATTCCAACATAGGCCGAGAATTTTGTTCGTGTGATTTTCAGGATTGATTACATAACTAGCTTCATTAGAGATATGAGAAATACCTGCGAGAAATTCAGGTGAGTTTGCACACCATTTATGAAGCGAGAAGCAAGCGAGGTTTAAACATTCCGTTAATTGACGATGAATTTCGAAGAGTGTTTCGAAATCGTTACAGCCATAAAGCACATCATCGATATAACAGCAATTTAAAAGAGCTTCACTAGCCAAAGGAAATTTGTCGGAATTGTTTTGAGCTAATTCCTTAAGACATCTAGTGCTAAGAAACCGGAGTTATTTAATCCATAAGTGATAGTTTCGAGTTGAAGACATTTCAAATCCTCTTGAGGTGAATCACGCCACAAAATGTTCAACAGAAAAACTTGTTCGGGATTTACTCGAATTTGTCTGTACATATGACGTAGATCTGCTACAATACAGTATTTAAATAATCTAAAATTTATCAAAATATCGAATAATTCGCGTTGTACCGTATAACCAGGAAGCATTATGTCATTAAGACTTAGATTTGAGGTAGTTTTCATACTGCCATCAAAGACGACACGCAACTTATTTGTTACGCTATCCTTTAAAACGCAATGGTGAGGAATAAAATATTTTAAATCAGAGTGAATATTTCGAGTGGAGAGAGGCACATATCTGCAATGTCCAAGTGCAATATATTCATGAATAAATTGTTTATACTGTACATATAATTGATCTGACTTGATCAGTTTCTGTTCGAGGTTTAGGAATCGCTTCTTTGCGAGGAAAAACGATTCGCCCAATTTTTTATATTCGTTGGGAGATTTGAAAGGGAGATCTACTTGGAATCTACCAGATGATAATATTTTAAGTGACGATTTAAAAATGTCTTCGGCCTGTTGCTCCGAAGGAGTTAGGATTTTTGGAGTACAAGTAAAAGACGAGATTTCTTCTACTTCCCAAAACGACCGTACGAGTGAATCGGTATTTTGAGCTTGAACGAACAAGGATACTTCATTTCGAGGTTGAGTATTTTCTTGAATGTTAAGTATGGAATATGAGTCAATTAACCCAGAGGATTGAGGTACATTTCCACCTACAAGATATCCGAGATGAGTATTTGTTAAGGTAGGAAGATTAGGGCCTAATTTTATTAACCCATAAGTGAGTAAGTCGAAATAAACATCTGCTCCAAGCAACATTTGAACTTCGGCAGGAGTACAAAATTCTGGATCAGCCAGGTGAATGTTTGGTGGAATTTTGAGGGCATTAAAATCCAATGTAATTTGAGGGTGCTTACAAGTGATGGTTGGGAGAATCGCACAAGAGAGTGTAAAATGTTTTGTGGGATTGACATTTGAGAAAATATTTAAATCCACCATTTTATTCGACGTCGAACAGATTTCGGATATCCCAGAAATGTGAAGACTTTTTGTGTAAGGAATACATTTCAAGCGACTTGCTAATTTCTCAGTGATAAACGAAAGCTGACTAGCTGAGTCTGTAAGGCAGCGAACCTTAACGGGATTATTATGAGAATCATAAATTGTAACACATGCTGTTTGGAGTAGAACCTCCTTTTTGCCTGAGAGTGCAGAGAGAGATGATGCTCGGTAGACATCATTAGACTGACATTGATTTGCTATTCGTGGAATTGCAGGAGAACTTGAAGTTTCGCCTTGAGTATTGGGATCACGAGATACATTAGAGTGAGTACGAGAATTTGAAGTATCATGTATATTGTGAGTCTGGCGAGTATTTTGAGAATTACGATTTCCTTGTGAGTCTTGAGAGTGACGAGTATTTTGGAAGTGAGTGTTTCTAGTGGGTAGACTACAAGAATCTTGATTTGTTCTTGAAATGAACCGAGAACTATTTGAGTTATGATTAGAAGCGTTAGAGAAATGGAGCAATGTGTGATGTCTCCTGTTACATTTGGCGCAATTCGACGAAGAGGTACATGAGCTTGCTGAATGACCACTAGCCAAGCAGTTGAGACACGCTTTCTTTGCCTTGACCGTTTGAAAACGGTCATCTTCAGACATATTTAAGAATTCCTGGCAAGTGTATATTTTATGAGAGTTATTTTGACATAAGAAACATTTAAAATACTGATTATTACTACTATACTGCAAATTATTGCTAACTGTGTTAAGAGAAGTAAAACGAGAAAGTTGTTTTTGTTTCGGAGAATGGGAATACTCAGGAGCAAGATTTTCGAGAATTTTGCATTTTCTTTCAATAAATTCAAGGAACTCCAATAAACTTGGGAGTTTGTTTATATTACGATCGGTTTCAAATGATCTTTTAGTATTATAGTCTAATTTTTGAGTAAAGAGATTGATGAGAATTAAATCAGTGAGTTGATTCGAGATGTTGAGGTTTTCTAAGGCGGCGAGATGGCTTTTAATTTGAGTTAAGAAATCCCTTAGAACATGTGCATTGGGTTTTGTAATGAGTGGAGCATTTAATAAACTGTTCAAATGGCTGTTTACTATTAAATATTTATTTTCAAATCTATCGCATAAATTTTTTATTGCAATTTCGAAATTGGAATCAATTATTTCTAGATTGTCAATTAACTTTAACGGTTCATTCCTTAACACTGATTTGAGATAAATAAGTTTTTGAGCATTAGATAACTGTTTATCATTTGTTATTAATTTGGTAAAAACTTCAAAAAAACTGGGCCATTCTGATATTTCGCCCGAGAAAAAAGGTATTTTTAATTCTGGCAACTTTACATTTTGAATTGTGCTGACAGATGGTGTTACATTTGTTACAATAGGTTGAGTTTCAACTGGTTTTGCAGATAATTGCGTGATTTTCTCGTGCAAATATGAGTCTAAATTATAATACTGTTCTTCAACTATGTCCCTATCTGAACAATATTTATCAAAATCTTCTAATTCAAGTTCCTCTTGTAAGTTGAGATACTTGCGATAAGTTTCATTTAATACATTTTTGCGTGCAATATATTGACCGCAATCTAAAACTACATTTTGGTTTTTTGAGACAAATGTTTGAATTCTAGTAATACAAGCTTTAGTATGCCCTCTTAACTTTATAATTTTTGCAACATCAGTCATTTTGAGCGTGAGAAAAAATAATACAAATTTTAAATATAACAAGAGATACTTAGTATTAAGAACTAAATAATATTACCATAAAAATCTACTTATAAGCACTGCGAATCTAAAAATAAAATAAAATAACATGCGACGATACAAAAAACCAATTCGTAAAAGTTACAATAAGTGACCAAACCGCACAGTCCAACCGCGACCGAAACATAAAACTTCTTATCCCTTCAAAGTGACGAAACCAAACCTTCCGGACGGCGCCAATACGAAGAACCTTGGATCGTGGAACCGCCAAAACTGCGATGTGTGAATATGAAAGAATAAAAACTATGTCTTTTCTTTGCGAAGAAATGAGGAAACGAGTGATTTTTTACGAATAATGTGAGAGAATCTTGAGAATTCTTGCGTGAAAGCGTCTTTGTAGAGACGAGAAATGATCGCCTTCGTGGTTTATCAATGAAAAATCCAGCTTCCAGCTTTACAAAGACGGGAACAGCTGCTGTATCCGGCTCGTTAGGATCATGAAGAACATAGGGGGATTTTATTTCTCCCCCTGAATATGTTGCTAACTGCTTATTGAAGCAGTACCTTCGATTTTGGTTCTATGTAGTTATAATAAAATAAAATTGGTTACCTTATATTTTGGCGATCACACTCTCGTAATTACTTTAAATTACACTTAATAATTAAAACTATATTTTTTTTTTATATAACACAAAATCTTTTGTGGAGAAATGAGCGATTTATTTTAAAAGTGACAAATATTAGAGAGTTATTAAAATTGACAAATATTAGAGTAATGTCAGAAATTATAGAATGACTGTTGTCGACGTCATAAAGGTTAAGAAGGGAATTTCTCGCAATTATGTGCAGCAAATAGAAACAGCATCTGTCTTGCATTATCGGCAATTCGACCTATGAATTTTTTAGGTTGCGATATGCAACACATACATTGTTTACTTTTGACAGGTCTGTCAAATTCAGACGAGATATTAAATTAATAATAAATAAATATCATTTGATAGTTAATTTGATTATCATATAAACTAAATAATATGTTTATAAATACTATTTGTATTTAAATGAAATTTAATTTTTTAGTTCTAATGTAATGTCTATATTTTGTTATTTATTTTTTATGCAAATTTTAATTTAAACCTACTTATAGGATGACTAGAAACGAATTGATCGAGAGTAGTGCCTTCTGCTCGTGGCGTAGTTCCGTGGCGCTCGTCTCCGAATTTTATTATAAAATTAAAAAAGTACCTAATACAACGCCAGTATGGAAGTTTCGCTTTAAAAACATAGCTATTTCTGGTCTTAAGGTCTCAGCAGCTTAGAAAGTATCAGTTACAGTACCATTTATTTGTCAAAAATTATATTAGCCCAGGGAAATCAGCAAAGAAATTATGTACTACACTTACAACGTATGTACATAAAAATCAAAGAGCAATTTAAATCTTACGAATTTGTTTTGTATTGTTTTTTGTTTTTGGATTTGTTTTTCTGAATTAAAAGTATACTGCATTCGAAAAAGCCACAACATAGGTATTTTTTTATATTCATTTTATTATATTTGTATTAAAACTTTTATGTTTAATAATAATATCGAGTATTAGTGGTCCGATGTGCACAAGGAAATTAGAAAATGAGCTGGAGGGCAGCGTATGCTTTCAAGGCAGATGACAACCGGACATTGTGGAAGCTCTTGTGCTTTTCTCAAAGCTTTCCCGGCTTTCCATTAATTCAATCTCGTGAATTATGCCCCGTTCAAGTCATTTTTTCGAGTTACGGAAGAGTGGTCATATTTTTCAAGGGTTTTCCTTCTTTGGATTTAGGTAAGATTTACCAGCTAGAATCGTTATGGAATACGATGTATGTCCTAATGTTTTTTCTATTAATACAGCTGAATTGTTAAAAAACATAAATACATATTATTAGTATTAAAATCAGACTAAACAATATTATATGATAAACTTGAGCAAGGCCACAAAACCTTATTCATTATTATGCAATATTGGAGAAAAGTGGCCTAATATTGGATACATTTTGTTCAACCGCTACTTTTGACAAAAAAAATAATATTAATTTTGTTTTGTTCTTAGTAATTTATTTATATAACTATCTATTATGTTCTGGTAAAATTGAAATAACTCTAAAACAGGGGTGGCCAACTTAATCGGACTCGAGATCTACTGTCTGCCTTCTAATTCTTTGCGATCTACCAACTAGGAATTTTTTAACGATACTCTCGAACCATAAAACTTTAATCCAGAATTTTAACGTTAAAAGTGAGCTAAATATCTCAGAGTCGCTCACTATATCTCAGAAAATAAATATCTGATTCTCTTCTTCTTCTTTTTATGTATACATGACACTGTCTGTTTTTCAATGCGCCTCCAGTAAGTTGTCGTTCCATCGTTTCGTGATCTTCCTACTGATCGTCTTCCTAGTGGGGAACCGTCTCTTGCCGTCTTTACCACTCTATTTGTTGTCATTTGACTTATATGATCGTTCTATTCTACTCTTCTATTTTAACCCATTTCTTGATGTCCTCCTTGCATCTACGTCGTATATCTATACTTCTAGCTCTGTCGCATAGTGTCTTCCACCAATTTTTCTAAATGTTTTCATCTCTGCTGTTTCGAACATACTTGTTGTCCTCTCTGTGTCAGGTCGTGTTTCTGCCGCGTATGTGTCATTATTGGTCTGATGACTGTTTTGTAAATTCTGCCTTTCATTTCTTTCCGATATTTTTATTTCTCCATATTGTTTAATTCAGGCAGCGTGCGGCTCTGTTTACTCTATTCACTTGATCTTCCACTTCAGTTTCAAGCTTTTCCTAGCTAGATAATGTGATGGCTATACATTTAAACTCCATCACTTGTTCTATTATCTGACTTTCCAGTTCCAGTTTATATCTTAGTAAATTTGCTGTTGTGACCATGCATTTTGTCTTTTTTGGGGACACTAACATGTTAAATTTTCTGGCGGTTATATTAAATTGGTGCAGTATACGTTGTAAGTCGTGTTCAATTTGAGAGAGTAGAATTGCGTCCTCTGCATAGCAGATTATTTTAAGTTGTTTTTCTCCCATTTGGTATCCTTTTTTAGTTCTTGCTTACCTTTTTTATTATTTCATGCATTGCCAGTTGTAATAAGGTCGGTTAGTTCTTCTTCCACTTTTACTTTTATTGTATTGTTTTGGTAGGTATTTTATGGTAGATCGTTTTGATTATTCCTGAAGTTATCTCTCTTGCGGAGAATAAGTGGATAACGTCCTTTAATTTGACCCCATCAAATGCCTTCTACAATCCACGAAACGTATATATGCCGGTTTTTTGTATTTTAATGATTTCTCTTACACTTGTTTCATTATAAATATTGCGTCGGTGCATGATCTTCCCGACCTTAAACCTTGTTGTCCTTCTGCTAGTGTTATAATTTCATTCAGTGTATTTTTTATCACTTTGATTGTTAATTTTAGTGTTGTTTTTATCAAACTAATTCCACTGTAATTTTCCGGGTTTGATTTGTCTCCCTTTTTGAAGAGAGGTATTCTGATGCTTGATTTCCATTCTTGGGGAATTCTGTTTTGTTCTTTAATTTTTTGGATTAGTTTTAATACTTGTTTGGTTAGATCTGGTCTTCCGTACTTTAGGAGTTTATTCGATATTCTGACCTCTCCTGGTGATTTTCTATTTTTTAATTTAAAGTAATTCTAAGACTCTTTCTTCTCATTAAAAGCGTTAGAATACAGGCAAAAAACAGTTTTTAGAAACAACCAATATTAATATAAAGTTAACTGTCCAAATTTATACTATTTTACACCATAAGTTTTTACTTTACTGTAAATTATGTTTTTTTATTGAATTACAATTACTTACTACAGAAATTTAGCTAGTTCGCTTAGAAAAAGTAGAAGAAAAAGTAGTATGAATACTTTGAAAATCAGTCAAACTACCGCACAATAGAATCATCAAACCATTGAAGATTACTTATTTAATTTTTAAAGAAGTGTCTAGAAAATTACAATACTGAGTCAGACCAACCAAGTCTCAACGTTCACGACAGATACAGACATTTCCTATTTAAAGTTTTCTGCTTGTTATCCAGAATTGGGTTAGTCCAATCAGAAATTACCTGAAATATATTCAAAGTCAAAGATTCTCAGGTAAAAAATGACAAATTCCGATATAGATCAGAGCTAGCAGGTATTTTTTGGAACTGATTATAACGCTCCAGCGCCATATAATAGACATGATCTCATAGTAGTTAATAAAATAATTGGACAACTGATGTGGTAGTTTATAACAACAATAATCTGTTCCAAATACAGAAAGAATATTGCCAAACAAGAGATCACGAGATAAAATACTAAGACAATCTCGAAAGGAAAGTATCTAGATGACACCCATTATTTCTCTACTACTAAAGTCATAAATATAGTCACTATATACTGGAGTTACTAATATAATAATATGCATAATAAGGTAAAACAAGCAGCTGGTCTTAAAAAATCCAACAAAACTAGCAAACTGCAAGATCAATAGGAAAACATCATCACAGTTAAAAATCAAGAAATATGGCATAGTTTCTGGACCTAAACATTCATATGCTAAACTCATAAAGCTATTGAACTCTGATGATACTCAACGACTAACAAAATATTTAATCACATATATTTAACAAGAGTAATACCAAGTTCGTGGTTAAAGTTAACGTTTATTGCTTTACCAAAGAAAACATATTCCGTATTCTGCAATGATTTCCAAACAATCAGCTTAATGAGCCACATTTTAAAGTTATTCTTAAAAATCATCTTCTTCTTCTTACGGTGCCTTATCCTTAAGGACGTTGGCCATTACATTTGCCCATTTAATCTTATTTGTAGCAGCCCTGAATAGTTCTATGGAGGTCATGTTCGTCCATTGCCGTAGCTTTTTAGGCCAAGAGTTGCGTCTTCTTCCTGGTCCACTTTTGCTATTGATTTTGTCACTGAAATAATCAGTGAAAATATTTAGCCAATAAAAAGAATAAAAACATACACCTATCTTGATATGAACATGAACTTCAATGAAAATGGGGAACATGCCCTGGAAATAAAATAAGTATTAAAATAAAAATAAAATAAAAAAATAGCCAAAATCGAATATTTCGGTCACATCATAAGGAACAACTATAGATATGGGTTTGTTGCAATTAATTTCTACAAGAAAACTAAAAGGAAAACGAGGACCAGTAAGTTAAAAGATTTCCTGGCTAAAAAATTTATGTACGTAGTTCAATACAACAACCACAAATCTTTTTAGGGCAGCAGTTTGTAAGATACAGATTACCAAGATGGTTGCCGGATGATCTGTTTCGGATGAACATCCGAAACGGACAAGCACTACAAGGAGAAGACTGGAGTCACTCCGAAGAGCCTCCTAGAAAATATTACACAGCCATGTCTGTCAGCTAGTCAACATCTCCATAAAACATTCAGAAAGTGACACCCCTTTCAACAACCAGATGAGTAAGAAACTTTTTAGGGATACTCCGGCGTAACTGGTCACCCAATCTTTATAACATGAAAAAAGCCCAACTTTTTGGGTATCTGGGATGAGTGAATTCTTCAGTTAAAGAAAGTGAGAGCGGCATTTCTTAAATCTGGGTCATAAATTGTAAGTGGAGTCACAACAGATTGGTTAACTAATTTTATAGATAAATACAAAGAGAAAATAAAAGAGCACATTTTTGCCCATAGACAATGCTGTGTCTCCACCACAATTTGCAATATGTATTAGGGATGGCGGTTTTTGACAAAACACCGGTTTTCGGTTATAACCGGTTTTTTTTGCTTACGGCAGTTATAACCGGCCAAAAAAACCGGTTTTTCCAAAAACCGGTTTTTGGTTTTTTTAATCCAATAGATTAGAAAGTTACATTTACAATGCACTTTACTTTGCGATACTACATTAGACTCGATATCAATATAATAAAAATTAGTACTATCGAAAGAACATCAATATAAATGTAAATACAACACAATTTTTTGTGTTTTGTGAGAAAAAAATTCCTTAACAAAAATTTCCCAGACTCTTTCAAATGGGATAATGGAATTTAAAGAAAATAATATCAACATAAATATTTTACTTAAAAATAAATTGGATAATGCAATTCATCTTTTATTTTTACTGCCATCAAAAAAATTTATCATGTATTACTTTTAACTCATTTAAGACTTCCGGTATGGGTATAAATCGTTTTGAAAACATAGGGAAATCCTTGAAGATTCGTATTCGTAATCGGTAATTCGATATTCATAGTCGTTATTTTTGGTAATCAGAAAAAGCCATTCACCCACTTTCAATGTCAAGAGTCAAGTGTGAAAAATATAATATAACGTACTAGATCACTTCTTATGTAAAAATATTATGATTACAGATACTTTTTCAACGAAATACTATAATAAAATTTAATTGTTTCTGGCTCATGTGTGCTTGCACTTTCAGTTTACTTTTGTATTTATAAAATAAAATAAAAATTGAATTTTAGTTTTGTTTGGAATAATTACTTGAGAATAATAATTATAATTGGGTGGGATCCAAAATAATACCTAACCTACTCCTAATCACGGTAAAAACCTAATAACCGGTTTTTACTTTAAAAATAAAAAAACCGGTTATAACCGGGACAAAAAAACAACCGATAAAACCGGTAGGTTTTTCCCATCCCTACTTCTCAATATTTATTTCTTCGTTTATGTGTTACCTCTGGTGTTGGTGATTCATTATCGTCACCTTAGCAAATAGGGATCGAAAGTAGTCTAGCCATGTTTCCTTTAGAATGTGTTTGTTTTTATTAGTTCGTTCATATCTTTTCTTTATCCCTGATCATTCTCCATATTTCCTTTATGTTCCGTAGAAGTCGTGTTCTATCTGTTTTGAGAAGCTCTGCCAGTGTTCCCTTTTTATTTGTCTAACTAAATATTTGTTTCAGTTCTGATTCATTTATCGTGGTTATATGCCTGTTATGTTCTGTATTGTAAAAAAGGCTTTCTTCTTTTCTTCACATTTTGTCTTTACTTCCTCTCTAAACCATGGTGTTTTCTTTTTCAATATGTTAGTGTTCGTTACTTTCCTCTCTCCAAGTGATTCTGTTGCTACGTTAATCTATATCTATACTTCTATATCTATATGTTATTCTATATGTTATTTTTGACTTTTCCCTAGCTTTCCTCAATGTTTATCGTTTTCTAATATTTCATTCCCAGTAATCTTCTCTGATATTCTTTTTCTCTGATAAGTATTCCGTGGATTCCGTATTTAGTCTTCTTCCGTATTCCGAAGTCCTTCGACTTTAATTTTTGTTTGTGTTAGCACTCCAATAATTTTCGTAATATTTAGGAAACAAGTAGATGCATTATACTGATTATTTTTTCCTTGCCTGCTATCGACTGACCTAGTGGCCGCGATCGACTGGTCGATCGAGATCGACGGGTTGACCTCCCCTGCTCTAAAAGATACATGTAGGCGATAATAAAACGTTAATAAAAAAATCCCAAATTCGACAGTTTATAAAATAGTCGCCTAATATTGGATAGGTTATTCGATGTTAAGGAAAAGCTTATTTCATGTATATGTACAATGTAAACAGTAAATTTGTTATTTTGGTGATTACAAAATATCAATTTTATTTCAGTAAATGATATTTATTATTTCGAAAGATAATTGTTGTATGTTAACCCAATTATTTCGGTTAACGGAGGTTTTACTGTAGCATTGAGTGCAATATCTCGTGATTTGTACAGCAAAAAGTCTATCTCTTTTTTAATACAACTAAAAATATTTCAGAATGAGAAATATCTTTTTTTTTGTTAAAAGCCATATAGTCTTTAATATCAACTGGTCTATTCAAGGTAGTTTGTTTTAAGTGGAAAGTTTGTATATTTGTCTACCGCTGGACGTTTTCTCATACCAAAGAGAACGCGATCAAAAATGCCCAATCATACGAGTCTTATCAAAGGTTACCATAGCGAAATAATAAGACACTTTCAATTGGATTACTGGACAGAACAGTATAATGGGTATTAATCGTCAATCAGGTCAAACTTCTCCAGTAGTTACGTGTACCACCACCACCTATGGAAAGACGGTTGGTACACGTAATATTCATACATCCGTTGGTAAAGTAATTCATACAAGTTTATAGTGACTATCCATTCATACAAAATTCGCAAATAAAATTAATTTTGCTTTCAGCTCTACCGCAAGCTTCATGACACCATCTGTAGCATTTGCAGCAGTGTATCCATTGTTGCCCAGCTTTGCCGAAAGAAAAAAATTTAAGGCAATACTTACATTTCCCATCCTCTTCTTCTCGATCCATGTCATCTTCAGAATCATCAAACGGTATTTCTTGCTCAAACTCTGATGAATCTGAAGAAATGACTTCTGTTTTCCTTTTGTTTTGGATTTAATTTTTTGGTTTGACAAAATTGCTTATTTCATCAACCTGGTAGTTATTCCACCAGGTTGAACAGAAACGTTCTGTAGATGATAATGAGCTTGAGCTTTCCTAATAGTATTTGGAGATTTATTTTCGTTGTTACTATTGTCATCAACAAGAGAAGTTTCTAACTTTTCATGGATTGCAAAATCTTGGTCACGAAACAAGTCTCTATCAAATTGATGCTGTCCTTAAATAAGCTTTTCCAAACAAGCCAGCAATCCGGTACGAGAAAATTGTTCTACCATGATTATTTCTTAACCTGTTTTCAATTTATTCGCAATAATATATCTTTTCCGTCGACCGTCTATTTATGGTCAATTTTAATACCCTCAAAATCATTGATTAATGACCCCTATTAGTGAATGATTTTCTATTAATAAACGATTTTATTATAGGCAACACAACATACTTTGCTTGCATAAATTAATTAAACGATCTGTGATTGGCAGTGAGTTGTGGTGTGGGCAACCAAACATATACCTATTTATATTCCCACTAAAATATTTAAAATGAAGTAGCCACTGTTAGTAATATACGTCATTATTTACTTTATTGTTTAAAATTCTGTGTATTTGAAAAATCAAAAGATGGATATTGACGAACAATTTAATTTTAATCCCACCAGAAGTGGCAGAAAGTGTAAATGAAATATCTTTAAGTTTGCTGCCTGAAAAAAGCAGAGTGTTGTACGAAAAAAACATTCGCTGAATTTATTGCATAGTGTGACGAGAGAAAAATAATACGATATTCAGAATCTGTATTGTTGACATATTTTTAAATCATTGCCGAAAAAAGACTAATTAGCAAGTTTGTGGTCCAAATATTCGATGCTAAAATCAACCTTAAGTTTAAAATCAAACATTTATATATTTAAATATAATAAGTTAATTATGTTTATCAAGAAAAAAACAACAGGTTATGTACCAAAGAAATCAAAAACATTGATTGAAATCATTGAAAAAGAACAAGTCCAGAAACTCATCTCTGATGCTCCTAACGACGTGTTTCTAATGATAAAGGTAAAACCAGTAAATTAAGTTTATAAATGTAATACTCGTATTTCATAATATTTCATTTTGTAGGTTGCATTGATTTTCAGAGTGGCTGGTGCGTTAAGAAAGAACGAACTATCAACATTAGAAACAAATAATGTTCAAGACTTGGGGTCAAAGTTTCTTGTCACAATAAAAGTATCAAAACACACACAAATAGAATATTTACTATAGTAGATATCGAAGCAAATGCCATTCTCAATGCGATGAAAAATATATTTCTTTAAGACCGGCTCACCCACCACATAAACGATTTTACATTTTTTATAAAAATAACAAATGCTCCACACAGCCAGTTGGCATAAATACGTTTTCCAAAATTCCTTCCGTTATTGCTAAATTCTTCAAATTACAGCACCTGTATCCCTACACTGGGCGTTGATTTAGACGTTCCTCTGCCTCAATACTGTGTGACAGTGGTGCAGACTTTTCAGTTATTAAAAGACTAGGTGGCTGGAAATCGACTGCTGTAACAGAAGGTTATATAGATAATTCTATGCAGAATAAACTTGAGACGGCTCAAAACTCTCGGGACAAAATAACACTAAACCTTGCCAAAGTACTTCCTTTAGCACCACCGCTTCTTCTTCAATCACATAATTTACAGAGGTCCAAGAAGATTTAAATATAAATTTTTAGAGTATGGTCGACGAAATCGTATTGTAACGAACTCGTGAATTAAAATGGCGATTAACAATCTCGAACATTAACGCGCTTGCTCCGCTCACGCGTTAAAATATCTCAATTGTTAATCGCCCTTATTAACATACATGTTGGTTAAATAACTATTAAAGGTCAAATACACCTGCAGGCAACAACTACTGTCAGAGTACATACTAACAGTAATCGCATAAAAATAGAACGGGGGGTTAGACAAGGAGACCCAATGTCACCTAAACTTTTTAATACGGTGCTAGAACATGCTTTTAAGAATTTGGATTGGATGACAAAGGAAATAAAAATAGATGGAGAATATCTAAACAACTTACGTTTCGCCGACGATATACTTATAATAGCTGAAGATCTAGGTATGGCAAGAGAGATGGTACAGGAACTCGTTGTGGCTACAGAAAATGTAGGTTTAAACATAAATATCTCGAAAACAAAAATCATGACCAATTTGGTGCCCAACCAGAACATCAGTATTGGTGGGAAAGAAATAGAACTCGTAGATAGATATAAATACCTGGGACATGAAATTATGATTGGCAGAGATAACCAGACTCATGAACTGAAGAGAAGAGTCGGCCTTGGGTGGGCAGCATTTGGAAAACTCAGAGAAACTTTTAAAAGTGAGCTGCCTACATGCCTAAAGAGAAAGGTATTTGATCAGTGCGTCCTGCCAGTCTTGACGTACGGAGCAGAAACACTTACCTTAACAAAAGCAGCAGCTACCAAACTGAGAGTCACGCAGAGAAGAATGGAGCGGTCCATGTTAGGAATAACTCTCCGAGACAGAATAACAAACGAAGACATCAGGAGAAGAACCGGAGTGACTGACATCATCGAGAAGATAGCCAGACTAAAATGGAGATGGGCAGGACACATAGCCAGAATGACAGATGGGCGATGGACAAAGAGGTTATTGGAATGGAGGCCAAGGAAAGACAAGAGAAGCGTCGGTCGACCACCTACAAGATGGACTGACGATTTAAGAAGACTCAATAAAAACTGGATAAGAGCGGCGCAAGATAGACGGGGTTGGAAACATGAGGAAGAGGCCTATGTTCAGCAGTGGACTCTTGAGGCTGGATGATGTAAGGTCACATAAAGCCGACATCTAAAGGTTGTGTCTTATGAGTTGAGTGTGGAGGTAGGCATACTACACTGATATTATTTTCTCAAGCCGTATTAATGACATCCAAGTTTCTTGTGTGTGAGTAGTGACCGTCTAAAATTAAAATGACAGGATTTTCGGCGGATGGCCTAGTACAGGAAATAAAATGATCCATCCACTGCGTAAATAAGTAGGGTTGAATCCACCCAGAAGGATGACATCTTTCAATTTCTCCAGGAGGGGCTGCATTTGACAACTGTCACAAGTGAACCTATTTCCGAAGTTGTTAACGCTCCAATTTGTTTTTTCCTTTCAAGCCTATAACTTTAGTATGCTTGTGTTGAACAGCTGTTATCCAGGACTCGTCAACATTATAAATCTTGCTTGGATTAAATTTTGTCTTTTTTAGTTCGGGTTCCAGAATATTATAAGATTTCTTGAGCATTTCTTTAGTAAATCCTTTGATTTCTAGCAGCAGATACACCTTGTGGCGTTCGAAAAGAAATAGTCTTGTTGCTCTTTAAAAAATCCTTAGCCATTTTCTCCTTGCAGTAGCCTTTGAGTTAGAAAATGGATGTGGCAAATTGTTGGCCAAAGCTAACTAAAAGGCTAAACGGCGAATGTCTAATGAGGTTAAGCCATAAAACCTTCTTTCAAATTCCAAGCACTATTCAACCAATCTTTTTTTAATGCTTCGGGAAGAACTGGCTTACGACCAGGAGTTGATTTTTCGAGGTATTCCAGTGTTTTGTGATTTTCTTTCCTACAATAATATTCTACTGTTTTGTACGTCGTATGCTTTCGCTGTTTTCAAATATCCCATCTCCTTATTGAGTATGGCCGACATTGCAGAGGGCGTCTTTGCTTTATTTCGTTACTTTCTTTTTTTAGAGGACATTCTGAAACAAAAACGTTCTTTATATCCATTCTCCGTATATTGGATATCCAATATTGAGAATACTTCTATATCCAATATTAGCAACTTTTCTAAATTACAGGTTAAAATTTTTACAAGATAAAGAAACAAAGATTTCATGACTAAAACTACATAAATATGTCAATTTTAACATTCATTACACTACCGATTAACACTTTTTAAATTTCTTACCTTTATATATATATATATATATATATATATATATATATATATATATATATATATATAATATATATATATATATATATATATATATATAAGCGAGGTTCCTACAGCCTCTGCCGCTTCTCGCATTTCGACCGCCATCGTTCTCTGTCCATCCATTCGTCTTCTTTGATGGCTCTATCTCTCATTAGGTGTCGTACATTTTCTTCCCAGGCAACTGATGGTCTTCCCCTTCTTTTTTTTGTTGTGGTATGTAATTTAAAGCTTTCTTTGGCCATCTATCTTCATTCATTCGCTTCACATGACCATACCACACTAGTTGTCTCGTTTCAATTCTGTCTACACTGGAATATACAGTGTTTGTCCTCCTTCTAATATCTTCATTCCTGTTATGATCTTTTTTAGATACACCACACGCTCTTCTTAGAAAACCCATTTCTATTACTTCTATTCTTTTTCTATATTTTTTCGTGATCTGCCAAACTTCTGCCCCATAAGTCATAATAAGCTCTACCAAGGTTCGATAGATTGTCAATTTTGTTTCTTGTCTAATATCTTTAGACCATAGTAGAGAGTTCAGAATGTTAACCGCTTTTTTTCCCTGCTGCGTCCTGTTTTCGATGTCTCTTTTGGTAGTGCCTTTCTTAGATATTATAGATCCGAGATATTTATATTCATTGCATGTTTTTGTGTTTCTAATTTCTAACTCTGGATCTTCTTCGTCATCTCCAATTTTAAGATACTCTGTCTTTGACATATTCATATTGAAGACCAATTTTTTATATTCTTTCTTTAGTTTTCTAAACATGTAGTCCATGTCTTCCTCATCATTCGCTATGACTACCTGATCATCTGCGAAAAATAAAGTTGTTAGACATTTACCATCGCCTATGCCTATTCCCATTTCGGATACTTGTTTCCTCCACTGCTCTAGCGATGATTGAATATATATTTTAAATAAGGTCGGAGATAGACAACATCCTTGTGTAAGCCCCTTTGTTATTGGAAATGATTCAGATATGAAGTTTCCTTATTTAACGACACTTCTTGCATTTTTGTATAAATTTTTGCGATAGAATTCACATACTCTCTACTGAGACTTACTTTCGTCAATGTTTGAAACAGTTTTTTCAAAGGTATCGTATCGTATGCCTTCTCTAAATCTACAAACAGTAGGTGGATAGATAGATTCCTTGCCTTTCGTTTTTCGATTACCTGCTGCAGAACGAATATACCATAAGTGCACGATCTTCCTGCACGAAATCCATTGTGTTCTTCTATGTCTTTGTATTCTGATTCTATTCTTTCTTTTATTATTCGACCGTACAACCTCCTAACTGAGCTGGTAACAGTTATTCCGATATAATTAGAGCATTTGCATTTATCCAATTTCTTGAATTTTATTTAAGTTTATGCTCCTACGGCAGATAAAGATGACGACGATATCGAACTGTTTTACCATGATCTGGAACAAGTCTTAAAATCAATGAAAAAACATCACACTACAATAGTAATGGGCGACTTCAATGCCAAAGTTGGCCAGGGAAGAGTGGATGGATATGTGGGGGAATATGGTCTAGGAAATAGAAATGAACGTGGTGACCGTTTGATACAATTTTGCCAGACGGAAGAATTTGTAATAGCTAATACACTTTTTAAGCTACCAAAAAGAAGGTTGTATACATGGAAATCTCCCGGTGATACAACGAATAGAATAATCCGAAATCAAATTGACTTTGTCCTTATTAGACAAAGATTTCGTAATTCTATACTGTCTGCCAAAACTTACCCTGGAGCAGACATCGGTTCAGACCATAACCCCATAGTAGTCACATTACGAACCAAATTAAAACTGGTTAAAAAACCCACACAAAGTAGAATTGATATTAAGAGATTAAGGGAACCACAAACAAAGGAACAAACTGTAAAAACTCTTACTGAAAATATACGTAATGCCCAAGAACTGAATAAAAGTAGCTATAACATTGATCAGAAATGGGAAAATATAAAAGCAGCAATAATTAAAACAGCAAATGAAACTTAAAACCAAAGAATAGAAAACATAAAGATTGGATGACTGAAGAAATACTACTATTAATGAATGAAAGAAAATCATTCAAAACAAAAAATCCAATTAAATATAATGAAACTGATCGATTAATAAAAAAGAGAATAAAAGAAGCTAAGGAGAGAATGTTACATGAGCAGTGCCAAGAACTAGAAGAAATTGAGAAAAAATATGACTTTTTTAACATGCATAAAAGAATTAGAGAATTAACAGGAATGAGAAAAACACTTCAAACTAGGCAACTAAGAGATGAAAGGGGTGCACTTATAACAGATATAAACCAAAAAATGCAGAGATGGACACAATATATAGCACAACTATTTGAAGACAAAGAAAGAACAGAAGCACCAAAAGAATTTAAGGATGATACTGGGCCTGACATTATACGAGAAGAAATTGAATATGCAATGAAAACAAGCTAAAGATGGTAAATCTCCCGGGCCTTATGAAGTTCCTATCGAATTACTGAAAATTGTGAATACTGAATCTATTGATCTTCTTTTGGATCTATTCAATACCATATATAGAACAGGTATAATACCTAAAGAATGGCTCCAATCAACATTCATACTGCTTCCCAAAAAAGCCAATGCAAAGGAGTGCAATGAACATCGCACCATAGCCTTAATGAGTCATGTCTTGAAATTGTTTTTAAAAGTAATTCACAATAGAATACATAACAAATTAGATGAAGGCATAAGTAATACACAAATGGGATTTAGGAAAGGTCTGGGAACACGAGATGCACTGTTTGCAGTAAGTGTTCTTTCGCAGAGATGCTTAGATATTAATCAGGAAGTATATGCCTGTTTCATTGATTTTGAGAAGGCATTTGACAGAGTGCAGCATAATCGACTTAAAGAAATTTTATTAAATAAAAACATAGACAGTAGAGACATTAGAATCATCTGTAACCTCTATTGGAATCAAACAGCAAAAGTGAAAGTTGAAAACGAACTGACCAAGGATATCCAGATTCGCCGTGGGGTCCACCAAGGGTGTATTTATTCACCCTTGTTATTCAATTTATACAGTGAAGCCATCTCAGAATTAGCGCTTGCCGAGATCAGTGAGGGCCTTATAATAAACGGTGAGCCACTTAATAACATAAGATATGCTGACGACACCGTCCTTTTGGCAGGAACACTAGAAGAACTGCAACACCTTGCTGAACAACTAAATATATATTGCAACGATTATGGACTAAAAATCAATTTGAAGAAAACCAAGTTCATGGTATTTACAAAAGCACAAAACATCAAAGTTAAGCTAGTACTAGATAATACAGAAATTGAACAAATATCTTCGTACAAATACCTTGGAGCATGGATCACAGAAGATACTGATCAGACAAAAGAAATAAGATGCCGCATTGAAATTGCGCGGTCAACTTTAATAGAATGAGAAAACTTTTTTGTAATCGCGATATCAATATATCGCTCCGGATAAGAATGCTTCGATGTTATATTTTCTCTACCCTTTGTATGGAGTTGAAGCTTGGACACTTAAAAAATCCAACATTAAAAACCTAGAAGCATTCGAAATGTGGTGTTACCGACGCATTTTGAAAATATCATGGATGGATCGCAAAACAAACGAACAAGTTCTCGAACAACTAGGAAAACAATGCGAAGTTTTAAATTCCATAAAGATCAGGAAATTGGAATACTTGGGGCACATCATGAGAGGTGAAAAGTACGAACTACTAAGGAATATAATGCAGGGTAAAATCAAAGGTAGAAGAAGCGTAGGAAGACGTAAAATCTCGTGGCTACGCAATCTCCGTGAGTGGTTTGGATGCAGTTCAATTGAACTATTCAGGCGAGTAACCGATAAAATTATAATTGCCAGAATGATTTCCAATCTTCGATAGGAGTGGAAGTTGAAGAAGAAGAAGTTTCTTGAATATTGAGGTGATGTATTCAATATTCCAATCTTCAGGGATATTTTGTCCTTTCAAGCATTTGTTAAATAATTGAACCAACATCTCATGTCATCACATCTCATCTGTCTTCTTACCTTATTTGAAATATTTTCAGCACTAAAACGAGGTGAACTAAAAAAATGTAGGGATGTGTGTTTCAGTACATTTGCAAGTATGCTAAGGTGGTCGATCTTTAGATTCTACAGCGAGCTCTACGTTAAGTTTGGAATCATAGTCTAGCCATCTGTGGATAGATTATATATGATTATATGTTTTTGAAATAATTAGGTATCCAATAGTAGGCGCTATCCTAATATTAGTCGACTTTCATTTAAGTTAATAAAATATAACAAAATCACATTTTTAAATAAAATATTGTTCAATGAAATGTTGAGTTATGGAACATGTGGTATTCTTGAACATATTGATAGATAAAACATTGATAAATACGGTTGGAAGACTACTCCATATGGAGAAGATATACCAAACATGTTTCCTGTACAATTCACTTCACTTCCATTTAATTTATATGCACAAAGACAATTGTCACTGTTTAGTATGAACATACTCTTTATATTTTTGAATATTTTAATATTCAGGTCGTAATAGTTAAATCTTTACGTTGATAAAATGATAAATAATGGCAGATATAAGTAATACTTGGTCTATCTGAATTCGTATGTCTGGAGCGATTAAAAGACACCATAGTGTGGAAAAACAGATTCTTTTTACCCATGTGAAGAACTACACATTACATTAAACTTGGTCCACCTTAAGCGGCACATCATAACCGTACTGTTCGCGATCAAATAGTCTTTCTTTTTTTCTTTGTTTCCTTCACTTTATTCTATCAGATTGTTGGATTTGGGCTATCTATTTTAATTTTCAATCACCCATCTCTTCCACTGAAAATTCCTTGCCAATATTTTCAATTCATCGAGTGATTTTTGTTTAACTTTTCCCGCCTTTACTACCCGTTGTATCCATTTTTTTCTTAGTATGCCACTTTTTCTTTTTACGATATTCTTTGCTTCATGGATTTGTCTTGTAATTCTGTTGGGTTGCTTCCTCATCAGATACCCATACCTCTTCATTGGGCTCTTTGCTATTTTATTTATTATAGGTTACTGGTTGTCCATTCTATTAATATTCATTGCTTAATCTATCCCATTTCGTATTTCCAACTACCCTTAGTTGGATCAATGGTTTATGAGTTAAACTTATGCTTCACTTCCATCCTTTTAGAGCTGCATATCTTTCTAAGTTATTCTTTGCAATTTTCTGTATGGACGTAAGATAATTTAACACAGTATATATACAGGGTGGGCCGCGGTAACGCCTCGGTCTGTACAGCCGAAACAAACTTTATTTTCAAAAATTGATTTCATTAAGAGATCTATATCCAAAAAAGCTACTTTTTAAAAATAATTTCAATTATACAGGGTGCTCCAAAAAAGTGCTACACACCAAAGTTATGTTTTTTTAAATGGGACACCCTGTATTTTATTGCATTTTTGAATTCTAAGAACAAAATAAGTGTCACTTTGTTAAAGGTTTGTTATACCTAGAGTCTACCGTTTTTGATATATCCAAGTATTTTTAAAAATAAGGTATGTTTAAAACATGCCAATAACTCCTAAATTTCCTAATATTTAAAATTAATTTTTTTATGACTAATTAAGAATTAATTGTACTCTAAAATCAAATACTTACTATTCAAAAATATTTTACAGGGTGTTTGCGAATTAGATATTTATTAGTGGCACCTTTAAACATTAAAAACTGCTCTATTTTAAATGTGACCCCCAGTATATTTTTTAATTTTATGAAAGATATTTCAAATACCTTTTAAAAAATATAAATATTCCTATACCCATATTCGACAGTTTTGGATATAAAACCAAAGTTCTGTGATAGCTATACTTTATAACAAATAAGTAAATTTCTTTAACCAAGATAGCTATGAACTGTCAGTTTACAAACTGTTGTACTATTTTATATTACATACATAGTTTTAGACATTTAGAATTGTATACAAAACGTACTCCTCATAACAAGTAATTAGTCAACTAACTGTCAGTTTACACACTAGTGTGCTATTTTATATTACATATTTTTATTTAGTTTATTTTGATATAAAAAAATGAAGCAATATTCCATTCAAGAACGGGTGGATATGATTCTCACCATAGGTGAATGTAACGAAAACTGTTTTTTAGCAGCAAGGGTTTATGCCCAGAAGTACCCAAATAGGGATCGACCAGATAAGAGAACTCTGGAACGAATTTTAGATCGGTTTCGTACAACAGGTAGTGTTGCATATTCAAAACAAACTCCGAATAAACCTGTCATTGACAATGAAGAAAACGAATTTAATGTATTAGCTTCAATAGCAGAGGATGCTAACACTAGCGGTAGAAAAATTTCAAATCAAACAGACATATCCAGAACCAGTGTAAGGAGAATTCTCAAGAAACACCGACTCCGCCCATACCATATTGAATTCCATCAACATTTATATGGAACCGATTTTCAACAACGCCTAGATTTTAGTTTATGGGCACTAGAAAAGGTAGGACAAAACATAGATTTTTTCGATTTTGTTTTATTTACAGACGAGTGTACAATTAACAACAATGGCCTAGTAAATCGCCATAACTTCCATTATTACGACACTGAAAATCAGCACCTATTTAGAACTGTTGACCGCCAAAATAGATGGAGTCTTAATGTTTTTGGAGGAATTATTGGGAATAAAGTTATAGGCCCATATTTTTTTAATGGACATTTAAATGGCGATAATTTTTTGAGGTTTCTTCGATCAGATTTTTGGTTGCTTCTCGAAAATGTACCATTGAATGTTAGGCAACAAATGTGGCTACAATTAGATGGTGCTCCGGCTCATTTTGCGCGCGATGTGAAAGATTACTTAGACCTTAAATTTACCAATAAATGGATAGGAAGAGGAGGACCATGTCACTGGCCACCTAGATCACCATGTTTAAATCCACTGGATTTTTTCCTATGGGGTTACATTAAAAATCTTGTGTTCAGCACCCCACCCACCACAGCAGAAGATATGAAGCAAAGAATTAAGAATGCTTTTGAAGCAATTACTCCGGATATGTTAAGAAGAGTACAAAGTTCTTTTCAACGGAGAATTACACTGTGTATTCAAACAGATGGTCATCATTTTGAACATTTATTAGACTAAGAACATCTTTGTATTAATATTACTGATTTTTTTTCCTTCTTCCTGTTTGCCTTTGTATGCTAGTAAGCCAGCTTTTATTATTTTTCTATTTTTTATTTTTGTCATAGTAAATTCAAAAATAGTTTCTTGTTATTTTAATATTCAATCCCATAACTCTTCAGTAATATTTTTTATTTTAAGAATGTAATTTGAGATTTTTTTTATTTTATTTAATATTTTGGTAACTCAAAAAGTTTTGATATTTTGTAAAATTATTTTGTGCACAAAATACATTATACATCTAAGTAAGTGAACACTTGTTTCTGTAAAGTACATACATTAAAACTTGATGATTTTGATGAACCAAAAATAATATAAGATAGACAAACGTTTGCCACCATAACCGCTAACCTCCATTGATGGAGACGGCACTTGAAGAGGAAGAAAAATAATATTCTTAAACGATCAACTTACTCCAGATATAATTTTATTATTGTCAAACCTGATGATGGCATAGTCCAAAACTAGCAGCCTACACTTTTTGTTAAGCACCATTAAATTTATGTGGATTAATTTTTTGTTTTTTTTTTTAATTATAATTTAGTTTTTATGAAAATTTGTGAAAATTTAGTTTTAAATAACAATTTTGGTTTTATATCCAAAACTGTTGAATATGGGTATAGGGAATATTTATATTTTTTGAAAGGTATTTGAAATATCTTTCATAAAATTAAAAAATATACTGGGTGTCACATTTAAAATAGAGCAGTTTTTAATGTTTAAATGTGCCACAAATAAATATCTAATTCGCAAACACCCTGTAAAATATTTTTGAATAGTAAGTATTTGATTTTAGAGTACAATTAATTTTTAATTTTCCATAAAAAAATTAATTTTAAATATTAGGAAATTTAGGAGTTATTCGCATGTTTTAAACATCCCTTATTTTTAAAAATACTTGGATATATCAAAAACGGTAGACTCTAAGTATAACAAACCTTTAACAAAGTGTCACTTATTTTGTTCTTAGGCTTCAAAATGCAATAAAATACAGGGTGTCCCATTTAAAAAAACATAACTTTGATGTGTAGCACTTTCCTGGAGCACCCTGTATAATTGAAAATTATTTTTAAAAAGTAGCCTTTTTGAATCTAGACCTCGTAGCGTAAACCGATTTTTGAAAATAATACTTGTTTCGGCTGTACAGACCGAGGCGTTACCGGCGGCCCACCCTGTATATATATATATATATATATATATATATATATATACAGATTGAACGAAATAAATTCGGAACATAGGAATATAATGTATTTCGGCTCAATTCTGCTGTAGCTGGTTGGCCAACAAAAGATTGTCAAATAATTATATTATAAAAAATCCCATACTTTAGCGGGCTGCTGGATTCTGAACTCATAAAAATTAAAAGCTACACATAAATCTACGATTTTATTATGCTGTCAAACCAGTTATAGTCCAGGAAATGTAGCATTTCACCTCGCAATTTTTTCGTGCGGCGTGGATTGACTTCAAATTTAACAGAAGGTAGGTAATAGCCTAAGAATCAAAATCTATATCGAACCAAAGTGCGCCAAAGCCTAGGGGGTGGTTGCCACCCCATCTCCGGGGTGAAATTTTTTTTTACGTTTGAACTACAGGTTTCGATTAGAAAAGTGATTCTAAACAAAAAATGTGCTATACATTTTTTTTATAAAATGATATTTTTCAAGTTATTCGCGATTGAAAGTAACAACTTTTAGACGAAAAAATCCACGTTTTTAATCGATTTTTCGCGAATAACTCGAAAATGGTGCATTTTATCAAAAAAATTGTAGAGAACAAATTTGTAGCTTTTAAAAAGAGAAATACAATTACAAATACAATATCAATGATCAGCGGTTTTCTTCAAATGCCAAATTTGAAAGATTTAAAGTCAAATATCGGGAAAATGATGTATTTTTGGAAGAAAACTCACAAAACCTTTTTTAAAGAGCATAATAGACCTATCATAAAAAAATTAGGTCAATACCTCATTTTTTACGAAAAAATCGAGGAAAACAACACCCTAACCACCCCCATAATTAAAATCGATCTTCACCCTTCTGCAATTCCCTTTGTAGATGTATTGTTAATACGTCCAAAAAGTTTAACCCATTTAAAATGCTTAGTTTTAGAAAAAGTACAGCTTAAAGCGAGAAACGATTTACAATTTCATATTTTTTACCCTTCTTTTTTTAAATATGCCCGAAAATACTGAATATATGAAAAAAATAAAAATTACCAAATTGTAGCTTTTTTAATGACTAAAATTATCCTTTATTTAGATTTGTTGTACAATGAATATTTTGCGAGATATAGCCGTTTAAAGCATCGATTTACGATCAAGCACCATCTTTTTCGAGCCCTTTAAACTCACCCCATTTAAAAACCAAGGGTTCCAAAAAGATTTAATTCACAGATCCTTGTAGCTATTAAAAACCTCTACAAATCGTTTTTGAAGAAACACTCTATCGTTAAAAATTAAAGGAAATACGTTAAAAAAATCAGTTAATTTTTTTCCGGAAAATTCCATTAGTATAGTACAGTACATTTCGGAGCATAATAATCTACAAAACCGGTATATTAGCTAGTGGGGCGTTATACATTCGAAATTTTAAGCGTTCTTATTTTGAAATCCCATACAACAGAATAAAACATCTGCTCATATGTCTATGGCTTGGCAATGAAAATATCAGAGCAACAGATTGGTATTCCAAAGATGGTTTGTTATTACCTGTACGCATGAACAAACAACCTGCACCCGATAAATTTTTGAAAATTATTTTTTGCCAATGCAAAAAAAGGATGCGGCGTTTCATATGGGTGCAGAAAAGTTGGTTTATACTGTAACTCTACTTGTTCTGGGTGCTCAGGTGAAGGGTGCAATAATAGTCCACCAATAATTGAAGAAGATGAGGATGACATATATCACGATGAAGATGTAATTGATGACGAATAAAATTAATATTATAATTGTTTTACCTATAAATGTAAATATTTTCAACTATTTATGTAAATGTATAAGAATATATGGTGCCTTTTTATGTTGATAATTTTTTTTGTATTTAATTCTACTTTTTTCAATTTATATCTTATAAATTAGTTTATAAAAACTGCAATGTTGTAAAGGGTGATTTTCAACAGTTGAAAAGTTGCAAAATTTTGTCAAAAAATTGTTTTCACCTATAGCACTCATAACAATTGATTTTTAAGGGTTAAAAATGTATGAATTTGTATTTTAAAGTATAAAAACTCACTATTTAACTAATCCAACCAAATTTCACTCATCTTAAGATTTGTAATATTATTTTACAATTTTTGAAAATTAGGGGTAGTTTTCACCCCTAAGAACAATCAGGGTTCATCGGCATGACATAAACTATAAAGCAGAGGGTAAGTTGAGCTTAATTCCAAATTTTTATGCAAATCGTCCAAGGTGAAATCATTTTCTTCGCATTACTAATTTTTTTATATTAATCTCTAATAAGGGTCGCTTTTTAAGGGTTGAAATATGATGGAACTTTTTTCAAAAGCACGAAACTATCATTATTTAATTAATTCAAACCAAATTTTACCCATATTCAGGTTTAATATGTCATTTTATAATTTTTGACAATTAGGGGTAGTTTTCACCCCTAAGAACAATCAGCGTTCGTCGACATGACATAAACTATAAAGCAGCGGGTGAATTGAGCTTAAATCCAAATTTTTATCCAAATCGATCCAAGGCGAAATCATTTTTTTAG